>CAEMYA010000003.1:1517054-1566998 GCA_903131615.1 Diplodus sargus | reverse complement strand
CTTTACCAACCTTCAGACTTTTCTAAAGAGACAGCATCTGGCCAAACTTCCCGCTTACACCCGAGGAACAATCAAAGCCTACTGCAACATGCTGACTGAAATTACCTAAAAGCTTTATTCAGTCTTATGCTTTATAGGGTTATGCCATATCTAATGCCTTGGCCACACAAATTACCTTCAAAGCCATTAGGCTGTTTAAACTACATAACCTTCTGTGTTGTACTCGGAAATCTTGAAGTTGTTGTGGTTTACATGACTGATCAGCAACAGTGGGTCACACATTACAAGTAGAGCTACTTTTATTCATCTTCATGGGGTATGTGAGGCAGAGTGCACTGTCCTCTTTTGGCATTTCAGTATGTCTTTGGATTTTGGACTGTTGGTTTGACAAAAGAAGCCATTTGAAGACATCACTTTCGGCTCTGGACAATTGTGAGAAAAAGAAAACTTCTTTTTGACATTATAAACTCAATGATTAATCAATTAACCCATTTATACCTAAAACACCTGCTAAAAATGCACCCTATAGCCTGAGCCTTCCATGGCAAGTGTAAAAAAATTACCATCGCCTACTAAAAAATGCTTTTCTCAGGCTCTGTTGCAGATAAAAATATGAAATAAAAAACATTGGAAAGCTTACAACTGTGGATTTTATTTAAAATACTTTAAAAAATACATGTTGTACAATAAAATTTAATTAATCAATAATGAATAGCGAAAATATCAATTTATCGTCAAAAATTTATAATAAATATTTAGAGATACAACAGACAGACAATAGACAACATGGGATAACTGAACTATACATTATAGAAAGTAGATGAAACAACTTCAAACAATAACTTCAAACTTCAAAATAAATAAAAGCCATCATAATGTGGTGTGTGTAGGCTACATGTAAACGTGGAGGAGAGTACACAGGGTAAAGCTGACAACACTGCGAGGGAAATAAGCTTACTAACACCCCTCACAGTGTTGTCAGCTGTACCCCGTTGCACTTCCAAGATTCGCGTAACGGTTGGTTTCCGTGACTGTGAAATAACGGGCGAAAACCGCGACAGGGGTGACCGGCTCGGCCAATACTATTTTTATACCCGGCTGTCTGTTGTACGAGGATTTCACCCTGGACACGAACTCCGCCGGTTCCCTGGTCCAGCCGTTGTGGAATCTGCGGAACTCTTCGTCATCTTCATCACTGTCACTGTCAAACATCATATTTACCCACTGATCTCTGGTGATCGGATCGGCAGGCACCTCCTCGTCAGATTCAGACTGCACACTATTCTCCACCTCCAAATCACTCCCCTCAGTAGTACTATCATTAGCCATCATCGCACAAATGTGTAATCCCGCCTTAAAGGGCCATACACACAAATGTGTATTCCGGTCTAAATGGGTTAATAGTGAAAATAATAAGGGGATTAATCAGCACTGACAATCTTGCTTTGGCTTGCTTTCAATCTGCCCAGTTGCCACTGGCGGTATTGCAGCTAAAAAATACCCCTTCAGCCCAGAAAGCTTTTCCCTTTGACCAACATTATAAAAAAGGGAGCCATCTGTAAAACTGGCCAGGACATGTCGAACTTGAAACAAGGTCGACTTTCCTCTGCACAGGAAAAGTGAAAAAAACCTCTGCTGTCATCATAGTTTCATGTAAAGTCTATGGGCTGGCTTAATGAGGATCTCATGGGCAGCAGCATATTCAGTGGGCTGCATAACCACGGAAAATAAAAAAGAAGGCAGGGTCATTCTGTCAGCCAATCTTGCTTTGGGGCCAGACTGTGGTGACAGCTGTATTGAAATCAATGGGAGATACATGGAGAAAATGCACTAAAACCACGTACAGTGTTGATCAACATGTTGTTTGTTCCTCGAATTTGTGCAGGAAAGGCTTCTAGGTGCAGTCACATCAGCGGAAATCAGTCAGACCTGCCCCGTTTGATCATTACAACATTGTCAATGTCAATCATTTGGGTGAAAAAAGTCAGTGGTTAACCTCCTCTCTGAAGTGTGCTCTTTTGTTTTCTGGGGGCATTTCAATAAGTTGTATGACCGTTGGCTTGTACTGTGTTCTCCATGCATCTCCCGTTGACTTCAATACAACTGGCACCTGGGAACTTGAAAAAAAAATAAAAAAATCCACAGCAGTCTTATTCATACCAAAACTATCTCAGCCCATTTCTCAAGCAAGCACTCTCTCTTTACTTCAAGTGTTCAGTTCAATAGTTTTCAGAAAGTGACTGCTACCATATAATGGTACAAAAAAGGCCTACATGACTGAATAGGTTATTCTGGGTAATGCCATTTCAGAAATGACATCTTTAGCTATTGTGCCATGCACGGACAAAAGAGCCATTTTGTAAAGCTCACTGTTGTGGATGAATAGATGAAGTTTAGAAGAAAAAATTGGGTACTGTGACATCGCTTGTATTCATTTGTGACAGCAGTCTTTACTCCATTGTACTGCATGAGCATCGTTTGACAGGGCAGCAAACAGACCAGTAATTCAGTCTGACAGGCGCTCGTCAGAGAATATTTAAGTGTCTTGTTGTCTTACCTCAGATAAATTAAAATCAAACATTGAGTTGATACCAACTCAAGCTCACAGAGCAAATAAATGACGTGACTTTTTTCAAATCCAGAACCCTCTCCCCTCACCAGCAGCAGAGGGGTAAGAATGCCTGCAGGGCGTCTTTAAGTTGGAGCCTAAACCTGTTGAGGGAGGCTTCGACTTGATACCGCTCAGTAGGTACTCAGGGCCTTAACGGCTGCTCAACAGCTTAAGAAATATTCCTCAGGGGTTTAGGAGGCTACAAACATAGAAGTTCCCAATGTCCTTTTAATTATAAAATCACCAGAATTTTCATCTTTTCTATAAACATTTTAGTTTTTAAAATACTTATTCTGTTTCAACAGATATTGGGTCAAGATGCTATATCTCTGATTATGTGAAAGTTCTGACAGACAGTTGACAGTTTCTCAATAACATATTGAGGTTCAAACTGCAGCAGCAGTCCATTACAGAACTCTCCCAAAGTGTCCAAGACTTTTTTAATGCCATATTATGTGACAGCTGGCAGAAGGGAGACAGAACAATGTATCTTGTTTTCATAACGGTTTCTGAAGACACACAGAAAAACTGGGGGAGTTGAGGTTGGGAATGAGTGAGACAACTCCGGTTCTCCTGGAATCCTGGTTTGGATTCCTGGCACACTGTTTTAGCAGATAAAATAGCTTAAAATAAAACGTTTTCGCATATCCTGGCTGAGGAGGAAGAAAACTTTGATTCTGGTGCATTACGACTCTGATCGAAGACATCAGAAATGCTAAAATCTGGTTTAGTGTGTTCACTATATAGGCCTGACGGTAGCAGAAAATACAAAGACTCAACTAAAACTACAGATAGTGATCACTGCCACAGGCTTGGAACCATCGAGCTCCCCTCCCCCAGCCCCAACCTCCTTTTGTTAAAACAACACTGAAATCACAGTTCTTTCGACTTCCCAACAATACAGTCCACGACTCCTATGGCTTCTCCATTCTACTATGCCATCATCATCATCATCACCTCAGCTCTGCCCTTTATTTTCAATAACACCACTTGAAGGGTGAGGCAGGCTCTTATGTTTCATCCGAAAGTGCATGCCTGCTGGGGGAGAGGACAGAAGAAAGCCAAGGTGTTCAGGAGCACAAAGAAGCAGGAAGACATATAACACACTCTTACAAATGAAAAGTTCTACATGGAAAACTCTGAGTCCTGAGACAACACAAGTGGAGGATATAACAGCCTTGATATGATGTGAATGATGTCCTCATTATCGATAAAAGATTTAATAAGTAGCCTGGCCAGAGGAAAAGGTTCAATGCTGTTGTATTCAGATCACTGGGGGGATGCTGTGAGCTATCATCTACCGCTTTTCCACCAAAATTAGCACGTCAGCTCGCTAAAAATCGCCTATAGTGTCCAGTAATAAAACATCCATGAAAAGGCGCATCCCAAATTGCTTATTTTTTACGCGCCACAAACCGGATGTTGACGATGAACCATCACTTCGCACAGAGGAATTTCATGCTTTCAACCCTTGTGTTTAGATATAGGCCAAGCCGGGTCCATAGTCAGTTGACCTCGGTGTAAATGCAGAGCTTACACATTCCCACTGCATCTTAGTGGTTTTAAAAGGGAGTTTTGACCAGTGGACAAAGGTCAGTGCTGTGCTGTTTGGTTGCTTTCAGTTTGGTTGTTTTTCCTGTTTGGTTCTTTTCTTTCATGCAGAACATATGTTTTGTACTGCAACATTTTTTAAATTTAAATGACAATAAAAGTAGCCTGGCTTACACTGAAACTGTGAGCAGAACACACAACATACAGTTGTTATACACACACACACACACACACACACACACAGGGGAGAGTGGAGAGTACACAGGATAGGCAGACAGTACCTGTAGGAGTGCTTTATCCTTAAAAGGCCCTTTCATCACACCGTGCTGTGTGAGGGAAGCTTCTTGCTAGATGAGTGTTCAACCAGCCACTGATGAAGGCTTTACAAAGTAAATGACTGGCTTTGATGAAAATCTTGGTTTGCTGTTGAAATTTTTTCAAACTAGGAAACTGGGTTTTGCAGAGTACTGAAAAGTACGACCCGCTGTCCCCTTTGACAATATCATGGGAACACAACACAATAGTTCAAAACTTTATAGAAAACAAACATGGATATATGACATCCAGCATCACTACTGATCTTCCAACAGTAACAGAAGAGTGGTTTAGATTTACAGGCAGGAGAGGTCAACTCAGGGCAAGTAACAAACAAAGGTATCTACTTACAAAACACACTTGCCTCCAACTATGTGTCAAGGGCAACAATTGAAGCAATGAGCATCAATTATAGTCAGATTTAGCTCAATATTTTTCAAGTCCAAACTCCTTAGCAGACAGACTTAAAAAAATGTACATAAACATTTATTCAAAAACATTTCCAGGGTAATTATTTTCATATTCCAATTGCTATCTTTTTTGAACAATCATTTATTGTTTAGTCGATAAAATGTCAGAAATTATTAAAAAAAACATGTCTTACTCCTGGTGAAATGACTTCACTTTTTTTGTTTTTTCATGACCAACATTCCAAAACTCAAAGATGATCACTTTAAATGTCATTTGATGGAGAAAAGCTGTGAAACTTAAGCGTTTGGAATGTTTTGCTTATAAAAGACATTAGGTACTGTTCCATGCCAATTGACCCACTAACTGATCAATTAATCATTTCAGCTCTAGTCCTACCAGAAAATATAACAATAATGACAGTATTGTATCATTTACAATCAATATTTCATTGTAAAAAGTAATCAAATATGAAAGCAATGTGACAATGTGATAGGGGTCGCTCATAGGAGTGAACCTACAGAGTATCATAACCTGAATCTGAAGCTCAGCTTTATGGTGAGTTTCAGATCATATTTGAGCTGCTTGTTTCATAACATTCTCAAACTCATTTTCAGCCGGCCCCCCAGGAATTGGTAGAGATAAAAAACTGAGTACTAACCCTAAACCAAATGACTGTCAATGTTGCTCTCTAATTGCTGGATGTGTTGATAAGCAAATGTTGGCTAAGAAAGTTACCATATCATCTTAAAACTTCTAAGTCAGTGACGTCTTTACTCATTTATAGTGACAACTACGCTGATATGTAAATATCAGCTTGCCGCCCTAAATTGCTATTCCAAATTGTAAGAAATAATTGTAAGTGAGTTAAGAGTTAGAGGGCTGATAGCAGAACAAAACATGAACAAATGTATGAAATTCTACTATCCATGCCAACTCTCCTTCAGCTGAATGATCCAGGTGCCACCAACTCCTCTCTCTTAAAGCTCCGAGGAAGAAATTATATCCTTATTTACTTCGGAGGTAATGTTTCTAATGGTTACAGTAGAAGTGCTAATCCTTTACTCTAAACTTCATGGCCGGACGCAACAAAAGAAACGGAACAATAAAAACTCAGGTTACGGATATAAAGATTCCTGAATCCTGATTGCCCCTCCTCATAACAAGCACACTAATTAAGGCAATCATTACAACGTCAAGACAGGAGTGTGAATAGGTTGCAACAAAGGAAGATTCCTCTTTTATCATACACTTAATGTGATATGCTCAGTACAAAGTACGAACAATCACTGTAAAATAGCTGAATTAGAATTGCATTACTAGGGCCCTCTAAAATCCGTTTGATTTTTTCTCAAATTCCGTTTTAATATTGGGAATTCCGTTTTTTCTGTTTTAATATTTGGGAATCCCATCTTTTTTTTTTTTTTTTTACCTTTCACTCTTTTACTTTTACCAAAAACAGTGTGTTTTTAATGTAAATGACTAAAATGACTCGATTCTGGTTTCCTTGTACTAGCCATTATCATTATATGTTATCAATAACTGAACAATCTCTTGGATCAGTTCTCTGCCCTTGTGTCTCACATGGCTTTTGGACAGTACGTGGTCATTGCACGTATTTTTACGCTTCCTTTGTTGGCAGAATTTGAATGACACCAATTGTGTGTCCGTTTTGTGAGACACAAAGAAAATTCAAGCAAAGCAGTACTTGATCTCGGACATTCAAAGCAAGATGCATCCAGTTGTAGGTTCAATGCACCGCTATTAGAATCTTTACCTCAACTTTAACGCAAACCTCCAACTCAAAATTCCAAAAGTGCATGGCTTAGTAAAAAATATACATTTCTCTATTTTACTTTTTCACCAAAAATCACAAGGCACTGTACTGTTCATTGCAGCTTAAGACACTTACATTTTTTACTTTCTTCTTGTGCTTTACTATTACAAGACTTGGAAACAGGATTTGCAATCAAACCAAAATCTAACTCCATGAAAACAACTAATCTGAGACACAAATCACATAGATACAAGCCAAAGATACTGCTGATAAGATCCTTCACTTCCCCTTTTATTATTCTGACAGATACAAACAAAGTCCTCTGCTTCAAGCTCTATAAGGGATCTCTGTTACTCTTTCTTCTCTTTTTGTTGTAAAACATCTCTACTACCTCAAAACCACCATTAAAAGATCTAATAATAATATTCTCCTATATTTGTAGAGCAATTACATCATAGTATCACAATGGAAAGCTCAAGGTTGAGGTTGAGTATGTGAGGGGAATAGTGACAGTTATGTCATCTGGAGAGGCTTCTTTGGCCATTAATCACATAAAGCACATGGATATTGAAAGAGTACTCCATGACAATCAGAATAACCAGAATAATACCTTTCTGCTGGTCATAATCAGATTATCAAGTGCTTGATCAGAGATTTTTATCATCAGATGGCATGAATGAGTTTTTGTGCCATGGGGAGAGCTGCACACACTCCAACATGCCTTTGATGATTAACCCAGATGCCAGTGAACCATATGGGGTGTGCCAACGAATGACTTTCATTTAATTTCCAACCACTTACAATCCTCATCACACACAGACACATGAGTTGCTGTTCCTGTTTGAAGAATGTACTTTAAGTGTTACACAGCAAAATTCCTCATGAGTGTCCTTGAGGCCTTACAAATGTGTCAAAAACAAAATTCAGATATAACTTGTATATCGGATACAACCATTTTTTCAGCTGCCTCCTTGTGTTAGTGTGTCCTTGTCCTTTCACAAAATACAAACCAAACCCACTCCTGAAAACAAAGTGACATTCGCTTTAGTGTTTATCATCCACTGCTGCCACACACATCAGCAGGTCATGGATGCCAGAACCAATCCCAGCCAGTCTATCCAATGTGCCAATGTCCATAAAGGAAATAGGACAATAAAAACACTAGTCATGGGTAAAGGAATCTTAATTATCTTACAACAATAGCTATGTAACATGTACACAATCATAATGTAGTCAAGGCAGAAATATGAGCAGGGTCCCAGATAGGTCAGTCACAAATCTGTGCAAAAATTAATTTTGTCTTGCTCTCAAACTTGCAGAATCTTGCAATACACTGTTGGAGTTTCACCCACAACCACCCAACTAAACTCCAGTTTCCAGGATAACTGACTGACAAGACTAGTAACAGAGGTGAGACAACGTCTGTGTGAATGGATGCGTGGGACAAGAGTTTGTTGGTCTGATGGCGCTCACTGACCGGCTGAGCTGGATCTAGACATGGGCATTCTCTGAACAGGCCTCGGGCCTCCTTGCCATTTGGGGGGAGACAAATGGGAAAGAAGATCAACTGCCGATGAATAATGACTACAACTACTACTACTACTACTACTACTACTACTACTACTACTACTACTAAAGTCAGTGTCTTGTTAGCGGAAGGTTGGTGGTTCAGTTCCCCTGATCTGCATGTCAAAGTGTCCTTGGGCAAGATACTGAACCCCAAACCGCTCCTGATGTGCTGGCCGACACTTTGCATGGCAGCCACCACCATCGGTGTATGTATGCATATGTATGTATGAATTACTGTAAGTCACTTTGGACAAAAGCATCTGATAAATGCCATAAATGTAAATAATGTTAAGCATTTATTAAAAAAAATATTTAAAAAATCCCCAATTTAAAACTTTATCTAAATGTTTACATATGTTTGTTGTTTTTTTAACATACAAAAAACATGAGTATCAGTGTGCATGAAAAAATAGTTATTCAGTTATTCAGGAGGCAGCATGAAAATACAGTTTGTCAACAGTACTGTGCATCTCTCAACAGAGATGAGAGGGAACTGAGAAGGTTTGTTCCTTAGCTACATCATCATTAGCCACTTGCTTGATTGAGCATGCGAGTTGCCAGGCGTGGCAATTTACTTGCCCCAAGTGATCCTTAGTTTTGAGAGGGTTAATGTTATTATGCTGTGAGATATTAATTGCATTATTAAAATTGCATGTTTAAAGGGCATGAGCCAAGTATTGACTCACAGTTCTTTATATATAATCAGACTCCGCTTTAGTTATATTCTTAATCAAATAGAGAATGCCTTTCAAAAAATAGGCCTACTTGTGGATCCACATCTGGAGCCAGAACTGCATGAACAATTGCATACCTGTTCCTTAACATTGCCCAGCTCAAGTAAATAACTGTAATTTAATGAGATCTGACATAGAATTACACCCCCACAATAGACAAACAGTGAATCGATACTGCACGGTGAATCAATCCTGAACATTTCATGACAGAATCACTTGTTCGTGTTCCAGGCAGCAGAGTGTAATGAAAGCTCTCAAGAGTTTGCTCTTGGGAAAAATATTGTAAAAAGACAGAACACAAGCTGTGCAAAGCCAGACCACACTTTTGCTTCTCATTGTGGTCTGGCAAAGACTTGGATGAATCTGCCTCAGAGAGACCTCATGTATACTGCAGAATGAATGATTTGACAGCTACAGTGACTCCTCACTACATTATCTCCAACAGTACGAACCAGCTAATTGGTCTGATATAGTGGTTTTAATGTATTTTGTCCCTGCACACAAACCACAGTGAAGTTCCCAACCGACAGAGCAGATGTTTGCTGTGACAACAAGCTGCGACTGCGTCTGACGGGCAGTTCAGACTAATCTCAAAACTAACCAGCAAATCCAGTTTCTCTTATTTTACTCCCACAGCTCTCCTGACTCTGTAGATACAAACTCTGTAAAACTGTCCATTTCTGCTGACGTTGAAACAGTTTCATATTTGCTTTGGAAACTTGAGCTGATGGTCAGCCCAGGTGTTGGAAGAATGTTAGTCCATCCATATTCAGACATTCAATCTCCATTTTGGTGAGGACATTCTGATCTAGACATTTTCTTCTCAATAAATTATATTAATCTTTAAATTGATAAGAATACGACTGCTATAAGCCAACTGATTGTTAAACAGCATTAGATAGATAGATAGATAGATAGATAGATAGATAGATAGATAGATAGATAGATAGATAGATAGATGCCTGGCCTGGTAATCTGCTAATTTGTTTTCTAAAATTAATTTCCTGTTTGGTCTATAAAATGCCACAAAATGATGAAAATGTCGATTAGTGTTTCCCAAAGCCCAAGATGAAGTCCTTTAATGTGTTGTTTTTTTCAGTTTACTGTCACAGAAGAGCACAGAATACAAAAAATAGTAACCGTTAAAGAAGCTGTAATCATACAATTTGGGCTTTTTTTTCCTTTAAAAATTACCCAAACCAGTTAATGAATTCTCAAGACATTTGTTGACTGATTAAATATCAAAGCAACCACTTTGACAATAAACTAATCATCAAGGGTTATTTTCTTAAAAAAAGATCTCTGGTAAACATCAGATTATTCGTTGAAAAAAAACACTCCTCCGTTGCAGCTGTAGTTGTACATCTTTCCCTGTCAAGCTTAAAAATATCCCTGCTCCTCCTTTTCTTTCCTTTGGAGGCGTACATGGCAATTAAACACAACAATGTGTGTCAGGACAAGTCTTGAAATTAATCACTCTGAAAGGGCCCTTTACACAAAAGATTAACAGAAACTGGAGGTCGTACTGGTGCTAATCTTAGCCAAAGCTACACAACTCAACCTCCCTTTAATCTACAGCTGGAACTGAGGGAATGGCTTTGTTTTTTGTAACCCGGTCACTAAGATTTCAGCTTTGTTTTTAAGCTAGCTTTAACTGTCCTGTAGCCTAGTTGGCCTTCCTTTGCTATAGTTCCTGCAGGTACTTGGATGGCAAACCCTGATTGGACAATAACGCCAGAGCACAATAAATAGGACAAGTCTCACCTAAAAACAATATTTAGCAGAGTCTTAATATCTTAAACAAAGAAGCCATCAACTTCCTTTGCAAATAAATCCATAAATTCTTTCCTGAAGAGATCAGATAAAGATAATACATGTGCAGTGTGCAAGGAGTGGACGAGGATAAAGTTTCCTCCGCTGATTTGTTTCCTCTGGCCAGTTACTGTTTGTTCACATATTAAAAGCTTAGTTTCCTCTGAATTCCCCCTCGACTCTCCCACACGGAAAATGTTGATGTATTTTTTTTTATTACTTTTTTTATCAACGGTCACACCACCAGCAAAGAGTGAGCGAGTTCACCTCAAAGGCATTGTGCTCTAATGTGGGAAGCACACACAGAAGTATTCTTAAAATAAATCTTGATGCTGTCCATGTAATGGTGTGTTGACTGATGTGATGTCTTGATGTTAAGAACATCAAAGGTTTTAGGATGGTTCTGAAACAGGAGGTGGTGATCCGATGTGTACATCTGGCAACACACAACTTAGAACTGAGGTGCACTTCGTTTTAAAGGTTCAACAAGAAAAGAAAAATAACCCAATCATCACTGATTATGCCGATGGAAAGCTGGCTGATGTTTCAGTCGACACAACATTCCTGGAGCTTCTCAACAAAACAGCACCGCAAAATTCTCCTAAAAATGTGAAATAGCTGAGGACTTGTTTTAAAAAAGTAAAAAAAAAAAGAGATCGTTCGCTGACTTTAAAAGATGTTACTGACATCCTCAACATGTGGTGAAGCTTGTGCAGCCTTTTAGTTTAGCAGCTACAGTGACAAATTTCAGTTTAAAATAGGGAGTAAATAGCTTCTTTTTAAATCTTTTTAAATCAATTTGGGATCTGAGGGCTTCCAGACTTGAATTATGCCAGATGAGCTGTAGGAAGCCATTTTCTGTTTTTTTCTGTCTTAAAAACAAGTCCCCAGCTACTTCAGCTATTTAGGAGAATGCAAACATTGGCCCCATTCACACTGCCTTTTCCAGGCCAGAATCTCTCCCCGTTATTCCACCTCACCGTCTGTGTGAAAGTTAGAGAGGGCAATGGGGGGACAGTTTTGTTCTGCCTCTGTTCAGCCAGCGGATGTAGTAACAGTCTGTGTGAATGGATGTCGGCAGTGCGGGACAGGGGTGTGCTGATCTGATGGTGTTCATAGACTGACAAATAAACAGATTGTTCACTCATCAAATAAAAGAGAACTAACCAACACTTCAATCGACAAAGCAACGTTACAAGATTTATGCCAGCGCTGCTTGGTTCAGTGTGAACAAACAAAAGGAGGCATAAAGGCAGGCCGTCGCTGCGGCGATAATGCAGAATCTCTCTGTGAAAAGGGCAACTGTTTTGCTGTGAAGCTCCAGAAATGTTTTTTGAGGACTACGAAACTTCATCCGACATTCCATCAGCACAAAGGTAAGCAGATAATGTCTACAGTGTCATATTTGGGCCGAAACATTCAACAGGAGACGTTTAAAATGAACTTTAGACCAATTGTGATGTCTGTAAAAGGTACAGCCATCTGTCATTTTTTTCCTTTGGTATCTGCCCGCACAGAGGAACGCAAAGGCGTTGTAATGAAATCATCACTCAGACCTGAGTAAATGTCATGTCTGTTTCCTCAGCACGGCTCAGCCCGAGCACTTCCTGTGGTCGTTTTTAAAGCAATTGCACAAAAAATGCCGCAGGGCAAAAAACAGGCTTGAATTTTAAATGGTCGTCTCTGTTCTTGACTGAAGGGGTGAGACAACTATCAGTGCAGATACAATACCATTTAATTCCTGAAAAGATTTTTCCCCCTCCCTTCAAAAGGCCCAGATAGTTTACCACACACAGCTCCTCTGGCTTTGTGCCTTTCTCATGGTAATTTCTGGGAGCTGAAAACACAGTGCAGTGCCAAACACCCACTGCATGTTGAGCTGTGCAGAATTGTAATGACTATTAAGAGAACTTCAGAGAATGCTGCAGGATTGTGAGGAATTAATTCAACATTATGGCCGGTGATGGGGGTTTAGTAAACATAACTGAAAAACCTGGTAGTTACTCTCTTCCTCCTCATTAAACCGTGTTATTTATTCAGTACTCTTGGCTGTAATCCATGCAGACTCCACCTGAGAACAAAATCACTGTAACATTCCTGGAGGGTACTACTAATACTTACTGCGTCTCCACGGTGCCACAGTGGTTAACTGCAACTAATTCCACAGAATTGTAAGGTTTTGATGTTTTTTTTCTCTCTCTACGCCTACTGCATTTTATTGCAAGACTACTGCAGTTCTTTAGGAAATTATATCAACTTATTAGGTATATAAAGTTAAAACCAATGTACATAACTGCCCTGCAATAAATCTGACCTTCATGAAGGTTATAATGAAGGCAGAAAGTTTGTTGTGGTGAGATTAGCTGATTAATGGACTAGTCAAGTATGTTGATATTTGTTTTACTGTTCATCATGCAATGCATTATGTGGTTAAACCTCCTCAATTGTTTTCTTTCAAATACTAATAAAGAGGTATGTAGAAAATACCTGATTTATTGTAAATGTGTCCAGTTTTTACAATACTTTTTACTTTACTACACATTTTATAGGTCATAGGAATATTCCAGGATATAATGAATCAATAATGAAATCAATCACTAATTGTTTGTGGTCCAGTTGTAAATACTGAGAAAACATTGAATCCATCCAACACCACTCAGTATAACACAGCTCCACATATTATTAGGGCTGCAACTAATGACTAGTTTCATTGTCGATCAATCCATTGATAATTTACTTGATCACTCCATAAGTCATTTGGACTATAAAATGTGAGAAAATTATGATAAATACATATTTCCCAAAGTGTAATCAGGGGTTTTCTCTTAAGCAATTATCAAAACAGTCACCTTTCATTTTAATAGCTGACAACTTATCGATTTATCGTTGCAGCTCCACAAACTACAACCTCAAAATGGATCCTAATGATTCAACATTATAACGCTCATTCACTGCAGGACTGATGTGTCAGACTGCCCTACTCTTAACTTAATGTACTAAACAGACTAGTAACTGAATATATGTTTGATCTGAGCTCCCATCTCACATCTGTTGCTTCGTGAACAAGTTGAAACCTCAGCCTCCAGAGGTCGAGAGGTTATCAACAGTCTCAGAGACACGTCAGTCACAAAGCACCGCAGCAGCTCCACAGACCCTCCCGGTGACAACAGCCGGGGAACAGGCACTGTGGAGCACTGATTTTCAGCGGGTTTCTCCCTGACCTCGCTTTATGAGCAACAGTAACACAGTCATATGCGGTAGATTTAGTCCAGATCATGAAAACAGTGGAGCCGAGAGCATGTGGAGTAATAAACGGTGTCAGGCCACATCCATGAACAACAGTGCAGGTGCTTACAGGCGGTGAATGTTCCAACCGCCGCCGCCGCCGCCTCAGCCGGGGGAACACGACCGAGGTTAGCGTGGTTGTTGAGGACAGGAGGTCAGGGCTACAACACCCACCACAACCGGTGTGAAGACTCAACTCCTAGCATTAGCATCGGTCATCAACGCAAAGCTAATTCGACTGGGAAACACGGGGATATTAGCAAAACTGAGCCAATACAGAAAAAAAACAACTGCATTCAACTTACTGTGATGGTAACTTCGTGCTTTTTCAATCGATACTTGAGGCTCTTCATCTTGAAACGTGTCGCTTCGTGCTGTTAAAAGTTTCCTTTGGTGGTTATGGTCATAAGTAATACATAAACTTTCCAGAAAGTTCACACGAAGTAAGTTTAATCTGCCCCCTTGTCCTCTCAGAACGAGTTTCACCTGACTCCTAACCGCAACTCTGCTCGCGCTGTGATGGACAACCTCTCCAGCCAATCAGAGTGAACTATGCGCGGGCCGGTTTACTTTTCATCCAATTGTAATTCCGGAGGGCGGGACTTCCTTGTGAAGAGTCGCTGGAATAAAGTTGGAGATATCCTGGGACAGGGCAGGAAAAACTGGCGTGACGTCAGGCCTACCTGAGGACAGAAACACCTGGAAACGGTGCCAATCAATCTATGACAACCTCGTTTAAAACCTCTATTACCTATTATTTACAGTAAACACTATCTGCCTGCTACCTTGAATTAGCACCTGCCCCTGTAAGTTATTATAATAACAACCTTACCTGTGTGTTACCTAGTTACCTGTCCTGCTCTGTGTCACTGAACACCTGGCTCACTGTGCTGTGGCAGGGGCCACCATGTGACCTTAGAGAAGAATTTCAGAATTTTACTACAATAATAAAAGAAACTCAGATATATTTATTCTTTCCTTAAGGGAATAAACAAACCGTTCTCAGGGGAAAATAAGGTCCCAGCCAGAACACTATTTGAAGATAGAAAGGTGGCAGAGTCCGCCACATATAAACAAAGTAAAACAGTATAAATTGTGTTGTCTTTTAGGGTCAGTTTGTTTATTCAGTCATGAAGAGAGTTTGTTTATTTAGTCTGCTTAGGCATAAAAAAGACATTTGTCTTTTGAATAATAGTCCTTCCCCGAAACGACATAATGCACCTTTAAAGTTATAAACCTTACACCAAATAACACTTACTCGTGTAGCACTTGTTTCAGGAGAAGATTCTCACGTTTCCCCACCGTTTAGGTCTATCTGATAGTTAGCCTGCTTCTTTAAACACAAATCTTAGCCTATGAGCTCATAAAACATTATTTGATTTGGTGTGAACTGGCCAAGACATTATAAGATAGTTAGACCTAGCATTACTTTGACCACCTGCTGCTGTAGTTTAAGGAGATATTATTATTATTATCAAGACACATTTGCAGTGGCAAAATAAAAGTTGTCAGACAGAAAATAAGTTATTAGATAAACTAAGATTACATTGCAAACAAAGACCCTCATTGCAACATTGTTAAAATGATGTAAGAAGAATGAGATCCTCATCTGAAATAAAGCCTATTTTCCATCAAATGATAACTGATTACCTGTACGTGTTGCAGACTGATGCTTATGTATAGACTACTGTCCCCTGCATCAACAGTGTAACTGACTCCTATGATTATTTCTGCTTTCATCTCTGTGAAGCAGCTAAAACATTTATTCACCAGTGCTACTTGGAACAGACAGAATTTAACCTCTCTACAACCTCGAATACACCCCAAGAATAAATGAACTGCCTTTTCAATCTGCATTTATTACCTTCCAAATATAAACACCAGTGATGAAACATATTTACTAACAAACAGTATTGTAAGTCATCCATTACTCGGATGAATATAAGTTCTTTATCTACACTTTATCTACAAGTTAGTTTCCTGTTGATTTGG
Organism: Diplodus sargus; assembly: GCA_903131615.1. Taxonomy (NCBI): domain Eukaryota; kingdom Metazoa; phylum Chordata; class Actinopteri; order Spariformes; family Sparidae; genus Diplodus; species Diplodus sargus. The sequence goes on along the minus strand of CAEMYA010000003.1, from coordinate 1,550,944 downwards.
ACCTCAACTTTACGGATTTAGGTTTGGTTCAACTATTATACTTAATTCACACAGTCATAGGGAGGATGCAGCCTGCTCAGATGCTTTACTTAAGACTGTAAAAATACTGCATTGTCCTGCATTGAAAATGTTAAATCAACAGATGGACATTGAGTTTTTGGAGGGACCAATTTAAAGAAAAGTAGGAAATGCTGCGCCCTTGTGGGCTCTAATCGTCCCGGGTGAGCTCGTGCTCAAAGTTGCTGCTGACCGACAGTCAACAGATGTGTCATCGTCCTTCAGTCAGTATCAAAATTGTGGATCAAAAGAGCAAAGGCTGGTATTATTTTTTAGCTTCCCACTGCCCTCATTCTTCTGTGTAACCTCCACACTTTGAGGGAACATTTAACCTCATGCTACTGACTGTTCTCTCCCTTTGTCTCCGTCTCCACAGCAACTGCGTTACCATGGAGACGTGGCTGCCGTCCATCTCAGCTGGAGGCGTAATTTGACTCACTGACCTGGCTGGAGATACTCGTGGGACTGAAAATTAGAGGATTTACAACAGGGTCGAAATAATTAGTGGTGATGTATTGTAATCTTTTACTTAAATTAAAGTAGTACTATTATCCAGTGAAAGAAAGTAAATACACATCAAATTAACATAGGCCTACTACAGTTGTGAGGTAAATTTACCTTCTTGTACTATTTTCTGATACATTATACTTCGTCTCCAGTATTGTATAACTTTTGTTACCAGAGGGTGGAAGAAATGTTCAGCTCCTACTTCAGTTAATTTCGTGAATTTAAAACCTTTAAGTATGACCTATTATTGCCAAAAGAAAGCATATATATATATCATATCATATATCATCATCATTATCATCAATATTTCAATTTACCCAATTAAATTTGATTTTTTTCCTGGCAGTGTAATGTGCAATATTCTACTGTTGTTTCAGGAATGTAGCATTAATCTATACTGAAAATTATTGTTAATTAATACCTATTTCAATATTACTCAATATCATCTCTGGGTCCTACCATTCCTGTGGACGCCGCTTGTCGCGCACCATACATTTAAACCCCATTGTCCATTGACTGACCTGAGGAATGTGAGAAAGGGCTCAATGTGTCGACCTGGCCCAAACATTACCCAGATCTAAATACGACCAAGCATCTTTGGGACATGGGGTCTAATCCTTGGAGAGCCTACCACCAAACACACAGGACCCAAAGGTTCCTCTGCCAACACTCCAATGCCAAACACCACAGGACACCTTCAGAGGTCTCGTGTCAATGCCTTGATTGTTCTGAGCTGTTCTGGTGGCACAAGTTGAACTTGCAGAATATAAAGCAAGATGCTTTAATGTTGCGGTTGATCAATGTTATATGGAGCCACATATTATAGTTCAATCTTTTTCCCCCCATTTATTTAATATTTTTAACTTACTAATTTCCTTAGTCTATTCCATGTGGTATATCCTTCTTTATACTCTTGACATCTCTATTAAATTCCAGAAGGAGCAACTGTAATTTAACCCAATTCCTCCCTCAGCGATCAGTTAAGTATTTGATTTATCTTCACTGTATCATCATTATTGATTTTTGTCTCAATTACTGCTCCTTGCACTTTTCGATAAATCACGAACGGAACACCTGCATACAGGTGGATGTCTTTGCCTGCTCTCTTGTTGGATGAATATTAAGTCCTATTCTACAGTGTGAGTCTTTGAAGTGTGATGTTGTGCCTTGAAGTCACTGCGAGCCTGTCCACTATATTTCAGCCCGTTTCATCAGTGAGTGACACTTTTCAGAACACATCTTGCAGAAGATATTTTCAAAGAACAACGACAACCAAATAATACACACAGTAAACAATGTAGAGATTGTGTAGAAACATTTTTTTTTTTTTTTTTTACAAATTGATACAAATACACAAGATACAGATACAAAAACATTAACTGCTGAGTGCTGACCGTGTCGTCCAGCATTCAATTGCACCTCATGTGGCAGAAGAAGCACTAATAAATACACACATGCAACAGTAACAAATATCTATCAGATGGAATGCACCAAAACACCAAAGAGCTGCTTGTGGAAACAGTAATTTGTCAACAAAAAAAACAAATGTCCTATCTTTTTAAAGAAGTGAGAGGAAAAATAACAAAAGGAGAGATTCAGCTAAAAAAAGGCTTGGTGATTTGTTTTCTTCTGAACGGTGACAAGCTCCTGAGACCTTTGTGGAGGAACTGAATCAATTGAAGTGAAAAATCTCATCGAAGTCTGCAATAATAGTTATTTCACATGTGGTCTGGGAGATGTGAGTCTTGTGTGCTCAGAGCTCTCACACAGCCTTGCGGTGGTACTCTGGTGGGGCAACCTCATAGTCAGTGGCACTGAAGAGGGTAGATGAATTCTTTACCAGGTACCTGTAGAAAATGAAGAATTGATGAGCGGGACAGAAAAGGTTCTGCTGAAGGATGAAAAAAGAAATTGTCCTTTAACAGTTCTCATGTCCTGCTTGCAATACCACAACCAGCAAGTATCTACAATACACAAAGTGACAGCGGAGGATCACGATATCTTCTGTCCTGTTAAATTCAGTTTGGGGGAACAGTATGGGGATGGCCCCTTCCTGTTCCAACATGACTGTGCAGCAAGGTCCATAAAGACATGGATGAGAGAGTTTGGTGTGGATGAACTTGACTGGCCTGCACCAAGTCCTGACCTCAACCCGACAGAACACCTTTGGGATGAATTAGAGCGGAGACTGAGAGCCAGGCCTTCCCGTCCAACATCAGTGTGTGACCTCACAAATGTGCTTCTGGAAGAGTGGTCAAAAACTCCCATAAACACTCCTAAACCTTGTGGAAAGCCTTCACAGAAGAGTTGAAGCTGTTATAGCTGCAAAGGGTGGATCGACATCATATTAAACCCTATAGATTAAGAAAGGGAAGTCACTTAAAGGGATATTCCGGTGTAAATTTAATCCATGGTCTAACACACCGTGACATCGAGTAAGGTCCCCCCCCCCCCCGAGAGATCAAGTTTGCAGACCGCTAGCTTATGTAGTTTTAGCAACCTCAGACCTCAAACGACAGCACGATAACATACATCACATTATATGCCTCCACCAACAAACCGCCATCAAAAAGCCACAAATAATGCTCAGAACAGCACCAAACTTCATACTCATCACTCTCCTGCAACAGCTTCCTGTTGTGGGGAAGCCCTGCGAGTCGATTACTGAGTGCAGTAGAGTTCCGCAGCTCAAGGATGAAAATGTATGTTTATTACTCCATGGAAATGCAATCAAAGTTCATATGTGTCTTGCCTACCAGTTTATAACAGTTATTATTGAGAGCGGACAGGGAAAAGAAATCTGGCTAAGCTAGCAGATGTTTGATGCCTCAAACTACGTGCTGCGACCCTACTTGTGCTGTTGCTGAAGTTTGGTGCTGTTCTGAGCATTATTTGTGACTTTTTCATGGCGGTTTGTTGGTGGAGGCGTATACTGCGATGCATTGTTATCATGCAGTAATTTCTGAGGTTGCTAAAACTACGCAAGCTAGCAGTCTGCAAACCTGATCTCTCCAGGAGGGGTCTTACTCAGTGTCACGGTTTGTTAGACCATAGATTAAACTTACACTGGAATATCACTTTTTGCTCATGTGCGAGTCAAGGCAGGTGAGTGAATACTTTTGGCAATATAGTGTATGTTGATGAAGGTTCTCAGTCATCCCGGTCCTGGTAATTCTAAGTGCTGTATCGTAGGCAACTGGGCTTGTTTCAGTTTTTTGAAGACGTGAGTAAAACAATCCATCTATGTTAACCTGGAATCACCGTCTTTGAACAGAGGAGGTGGCTTACGACTCTTCCTATCTCCCATCTATAATGCAGCCCTGCCACCTTTCTCAAACAGTGTTCTGGGGACCTTATTTTCCTCTGAGAACAGCTTGTTTATTCAGTGATGGAAAAAAATATATATTTCTGAGTTTGTGTCATTACCTCATTAATTGTACTAATCATTAATGAAATATCAAAATTCTGAGTTTGAATTTCCTCTCCAAAACTATAAAGTGCCCCTTTAAATTAAGCAGCCCTTGTTTGTTATGATTTAGATGTTACATCAATAAAATGCCATACTTTATGATCTATCTGTTGAGTAAAGGCAATCTTAACAAAAATATTTTTTTTATATATTTATTTTCCAGAACAGAAAGTCAATTGAGGTTTTGCAATAAGCCTGGCTGCACTAATTTGAAAATGATGTATGACATTTGAGAATCAACCAGACATGACAAGGAGTCTCTAGTGGGGTGTGGTGGGACTTGAACCTTACTTACTTGAGGAAATCTTGGAGGTAACTGAGCAGCAGAGCCAGGCTCTTCTCGTCCAGTGGGGTGTAGGCCAGCATGGCTCCAATACGAACTGTCAGGGGAGGAGGCGACATATATGTGAGCAATGATGCACACTGAGACAGCAGGCTGAAGATGATCAGATCTGATGTCTTTTAAAGAACAGAATTTAGATTTTCTACAGGACATAACTATTATTAACACAGTGACATTTTTGGTTAATAATTATCAATAATGTGGATTTAATGACTGAGCGGGTAAAGTGAAACAGTCTGGTAAGTTCAGAAAATTAAAGCACTTCATACAAAAAAAACAGCTATAAAGCAGTCGTTATAATCAAGCCTATATTTAAGAGCTTTACGTGCAAGTTTAAGGGTTAAATCTAATTATGTACTGTATTGATTAGTGTTATGTAATGCTCGACTACTGTTGGTACCCCATATGTTTGTTAAATCAGAGGTGTTCATTACCGTCAGTAATCAATTCTGATTAGTTGTCTTAAGAAGCAGGCTGAGTCATCTGTGAATTCAATTTACCTTCATTAAAAAAAAGAGGACTGAAATTATTAATAATTGAATGTTAATATCGGAACACAATGTCACAGTAATGGACTCCCTGACTAGATTACCACTCCAGAGACTCAGGATATCCTTATTGTTATTTGTGTGCATATCCACTATTATGTGACTGTACATGTAGTTGTTGTAGTAAATCATTCTGAAATACAGCGTTGGATTACTTTTATGTTGTCATGAGTAACAAAACACACTAGCACTTAAAGTAATCCATTATTCAGTATGTGTCCAATTAACTACCTTAAGTTCCTTTTGTTTCCACAAAAAACAGAAAAAAACAAACAAACAGGAAATCAGTTCTGTTTCTCTCCCACTTCTCTGCGGGCAGTAAGCAGCCACTTTCAGATATAAGTATGATTGTGTTGCGTAACAGCTTGATTTAATCAAAGGCAACTGCAGGTTTAACTTAAGTAGCAATATGGTCAGAACAGAGAGGGCAGCCTCTGGTTTATTAGTCACCTGTTGAAACATGATGTGCTACAGACTTTACAAACCTGTGTTTTCTTGTTTTCTAAAAGGGAACTGCTAAAAAAACCTGTTTTAACGGGGGTGTCATGATGTACACGTTAACCCTGATATTACAAATGTACATACTGATATTGTGTTATTAATACACATGATAATACTGTCTGAATAATCCAGTTAAAATGTTTGGCCTCGTGCATCTTTTCACCAGTAAATTCTGTCTGTACACTCGGTTACAGTCGTGGTTCCACACTCCCTCTCCATCTCTATGCACTTGTATATTTTGAAGGTAACTAATTTGCCATAAAAAAGAGACAAAACACTCAGTAAACAAAGTTGAAAATAGATTGGATTGCTAGCGTTTTCTCCTTTAGATTTCTATAGATATCGCAGTAGTATAGATATCGTGAATTCATGTGGCCACCATAATTGCGTAGTGAAAATCTGATATTGTAGCAGCCCTTCAACTAATCCAGCTGTCTGATCTGATCGTTAGAAGCCAAATTGCTGTGCAGCTGCTACCGCTCCAGTTCCCCCGCTGTCTGTTTACTTTCATGTACTTCAAATAATAAAACCTTTTCCATTGCAGTTAATTGCAAAAGAAATACAACAACAATCTTTCTCTGCGTTATTTTTTGGGAAAAAAGGTTCCATATCGCCTAATCACCCTATATACACTCCATTTTATGTTTTGTAATAAAAGATAAAAGATGATTAACGAGCTGTGAGGGGCACATTGCTTCATCGTTCCTGTGGCTATCAGCTTGCAGTCACACATTCTGAGTTGTACATGCTATTCAATGTAAGTGGAGTCGATACATTTAAAGGACGATGTGCAGCCTCTGGAATAAATAAGCGGTAACATTGGCACGGAAGTGTAAAGGGCTTTTTCAAAAGTAACAATAGCCAACACTGGTGTAACAATACTGCAATAACTTGGTCTCATAGTAATTTGCTGCGTCCTAAGGGGAATTCACCTCGGGAAAAAAAATGTACTAATGAACAAAATAGTGAAAACACTGAAGGCTGAAGCTTTAGTTCAAATGTGACCTTGAACTGCTGAAATCTCTCTTCAAAACATTCAACAAGGACAGCAAGGTTAACTCAAACGAGTGATTGGAAACAGCAATGGCTCTCTTTTACCTCAAGGTGTTTAAGTGGACAACATTTCTAACCTAGCATAGCAACTGGAACTAGAAATAAAACATTCAGTTTTCTCCCACTTCCTCTTTACCTGCATGAAGAAAAAAATTTCCTAGGAATCAAATCAATCATTTGAATGCACTTTAGTAGTACAAAGAGTCACTTTATTTTTGGTACGATGTTAAAACCCTCCATCCAGTCACTCACTTCTCAGTTTGTGTAATATATGAGTAATATATGTGTGTGTTTCAGGGTTCCTACCAAACAGGCGCAGCAGGTGTGGAGCTCCGTACACCTGAGACATCGGCATATCTGGGTGTTCAGACAGAATCTCAGCATACTGCGGCCTCTCGAACTTGTAAAGCAGCTGCGTGCCCAGCATGACGTTGAAATACTCCCGAATCCCCGCCACCACTTCGTTGACTGCATACTCCCTGTGGAGGAAGAGAGAAGAGACGCATGTTTCTCTGGAGGGAAATTCCATGGAAATTTTAGAGGTCGCAGTGTAAAAGAACCATGAACTGTACAGGTTTAAAAACGTATTTTGATTGTGACCGAAAATACATCTTGCTTGGAGTTTATTTATGTCAAATTTAAGTTTACAATGTGATGAGATGCAGTTTAGACAGTCTGGTACGTTCCCTACTAACAAAAAGAAAATTGGAAACGTGAAACTTGAGACTCTGCTGATGGAAATCTGTAAAATCACAAACTATAACAACAGAAATCAGACCAAGAAGAAAAACAATAAGTAATTGGTGATCTAATAAAGTAATCAATCAGTCCTTTTAACCTACAAGAGTCCAAACTGTTTATCTTACACACCAGTATTGCTGCACAGATGGAGAGATTCTTGGCTGAAATAGTTATTTAAAATAGCCATATGGTTTGATACGGGATGTTTTTTCTTGTTGTTCATTTTGTTTTTGTTATTTATTCCTGTTTTGTACCAGGGGAGAGCACTGGCACAAAGAAGAGCACTAATTCAATCATAGAAATTCATAAACACATTCTTTCCCATGAGAGAGCGAGCAGTCAATAGCAGTCAGAGTCTGATACTGATCAGGGCTAATGATTGTCTCGCTCATGCCCAGGACAAGATTCTTTTCCCATTATTCCCATCATTTTATTATTCTCACTGTGAACCCCAGAACATGTATATCTTTGCAATCTTGAGCTCCAATTATTTCTAACTCTCCTTTTCTGTGATAGAATGAGAGGAACACATAATACAAAAACAATCATTAAGTTTGGTTCAATGTTCAATTTATATCTGTCAATCTTCTGAAAATGGGAGCAAATTCTTCTGGCTCAAAAATATAAAAACAGAAACTTGAACATTCACTTTTGATGCTCATAGAAAGTTTTGTGAATCAAATGTTCTTTGTAGCATGGCCTTTTAACGCCCTGTTGATTCTCACTGATAACAGCTGATGACTTTTTTCTGGGCCCATCTTAGTTGGGATAGTTTGATACACCCACGAGACTCAACCACAAACACTACAATGGGAAAGTCTAAGGAGCTCAGCATTGACCTGAAAGGGCCCCTTATTGATTTTAACCGGTCAGGAAAGTCACCTGGAGCCATTTCAAAGCAGTTACAGGTCCCAAGATCAACTGTGCAAACAACTGTTTGTACGTATAAAGTGCATGCATTGTCTGGCCACAATGACGAGCAATATGTTGGAGGTGAGAAGGAGAGGACTCTGGACAGAATCACTCTCCTCTCTTTGGCCTAAAAACCCAGTTTCTAACTCTACTAGTTCATCGTTTTTTAAAGCAACTCTTCACTGTTTTTTTTCCTGAACTTTTATCTTGCTCTTTAAAGTGTTCCACATGTAGCGAATGTGGCATTTAATTAGTTTTTACATTTTCTGTTCTGCCTTCTCGTTTTAACTCACTTCCACTAGGCTTCCTTGTGTCTGGCTTGACTGTTGAGTGTTTATTCTTTGAAACTGTCTTCCTGAGTTTCCTGCGTTAGCGTGATTGCCAATGCACGTTGGAAAATCTGTTTTTAAAGGTGCTATATAAAATAAAGTATATCATGCTGTGAGGCTGTTTTGCTGCCAGTGGATCGGGTGCTCTAAAGAACGTATATGGAATTATGAAGAAGGAGGATTATCTACACATTCTTCAGGAAACCTAAACTCGTCAGCCAGAAGATTTGCTCTTCAGGACAATGATCCAAAACACACATCAGAAGTGGTTAAGGAATGGCTAAAACATTTTTTTTTGTGACAAAGTAGTATGCGTTATGTTGTGTATGTAAACATGATATCGTGCAACCCTAATTGAAATGAAAAAATCACAAATAAATAAAATGTAGATGCTTCTCACATATGTTCAACTTGGCAGCACAGAAGATCAGCACGGCTTCAAGGTGGGAACCCAAGATTAGTGTCACCAATTCAGAATCTGAACAAATGTGAAATATGGTAACAATCTCCTCTTCTTTTCCCGAGTTATTGCAGTGAATAATGACTAGAAAAGATAATGATGTCACAGTGGAGATGACCTTTAACCTTGGATATAACATGTCATCGCCCTCTTGTTCTATCGTACTTACAGGCAGATGGACAAAGCCTCCGGAGGCATAAAAGTTTTGCATGTCGGGAAGAATGGCAAGCAGCATTTCCGATTTCATGTAAATGAGCTGAACAAGGAAACACATTGCTTATGCTCATCTGAATACATTTCAAAGGATTTCTAATTATGACTAGGGAAGTGGTACATAATGTGCATAAATGGCACCATGCTGGGAAAATTCCACACAATTGTGGTGAAACTGCCTGCAATTCATCTCATATAAAAAGGTAACAGACGCAGATGTGGAGGTTTACATGAACATAGTGTTTTTATTCTTACTTATTGTCCAAGTTTCCTTTCGATTTCTTATAGTTTGCATAGTCCTCCAAGACGGTCTCTATGTTCTTCTTCGCTGGCAGATGAAACAACTGTAAGACGCCGAATGCAAAAGAAGAAAAAGGACGACATGAATTTTAGATATGGAGACTTTTTCACTGTTGCTGAAGGAAATCTACAGCAGAAACAGGAACTTGTCATGTTTTGTGTTTTTTCACCTGTTTCTGTCGGGTGATGAGGTCCCAGTCGTCCACCAGCCAGGGTTTCAGCTCCTCAGGGATCTTTACTTTCACCTCCACACGGTTGGTGAACATCTCCTCCTGAACATAAACACAAACATTTATACGTTTTTTTTTTGTTATCATTATTATCATTATTATTTCGATGTGTGTTATATGAGAGACACGCTGTCTCTCTTTCTCCACTGAAGTGATATATCCAACTATAATTTCCTGTTGTTACTGGTCCACTGTGCCCTTCACTGTCAAATGCTCTGGGTTTTAATGACTTAAGTGCTGTTATCTTCTGTTGACATGCTGCTGTGTGTCCAACATTTCCTGCAGCTCCTTGCTTTCTAAAGCAAACCAAATCATTTTTTCCCCAGTGAGCACACCAGAAAGAACTCAATCTGCAATCAAAGTGTCCAAACAATCAGTTATTGTGGCCCACAGCGTAGTGCTCACATTCATGCATGAATAACTGATTCAACAAACAACGATGTGAGCCGGATGAAATCAGATAGGTTAGAGACTTTTTGTCCTTTTACAGCCCTTCACCTGTATTTCACACAGTAGCCTGACATCTCCATATTTCCAGAAAGGAAGGTCAGTCTGCAGTTTTTATGGAAGACTCTCCCGGGTTAAATATTCAGTTATGGTTTCAATCTGTGACTGTACAGAAGACTTGGCTCCTTAAAGTATGTTTTTTGCCTGAGCTTGACTGCAAGTAAAAATCTTTTGATTCTTTCTCTATTAACTGATTGATTGTTTTGTCCATCGAATGAAAATGGGGTAAAATGTAAATTTTTCAATCAGTGTTTCCCAAAGCCCAAGATTACATACTAAAGTGTCTTGTTTTGCCAACAACCCAAAGATTTTCAGAAACCAGAAAATATCCATATTTAAGCATGCGAGATGCGAGACCATGGCGTGACCAATACTGACTGATACATACACTCTCCACAGTTGGATCAACCCGAGCCCTCTTCTTCCGGGGTCCCTGGGGTGTTTCTCCGCTGCTGGTGCCTTCACCCGGCCCTGGGGCTGAACACATTACACACATTTCGGCTTATAAATTATGTAGAAATGAAGGTTTGAGGTTTTTAGTAAAAACGTCTGGCAGGTTGTGAATGTCTTGTACTGAACAGACCCATAAAAAGCTCCCTAAAGAGGACAGTGCTTTTAGGGTGTAATGGATGAGCAGGTAAACAACTTGTTATGTGGTCCGTTTTTTTTCTCTGCCAAAAAGGCAAAAGGACATACAAGATGGCTTAAGACAGTTCTATCTATAACTGCCAACTGCCTAATATCCTTTTTCCTAACACATTCAGTGGGCCCTCCAACATGGTGAACATTGATAAAAAGCTAAATACAAAAACGTGGTTAAAAATACACATAATGTGACACACATCAAAGTGACTTATTCATGAATACATTACAGAATATTACCATATGTAAAAGAATGTTTTTGTACATTTCTTTCTGATATGAATAAACCATCGTCAGTAAGAAGCGCCTCATCTGCACTTACAGAAAAAACTGCGCGAATGACCAAAACAAGAAGCAAAAATCATATAATGATGGAACAAATTCCGTTTCTTTGATATTTTCAAACTTACTGAAATTGCCTGTGAACATTTCACTGCAATATTTAAAGGGAAAAGAGTCCAGTTGTCTACGATACAGCACAGAACTACCATGACCTGGACGACTGAGAACCTTCATCAACATCTTTCTATTTTCGGTTATAAAAACTACATTTTCTTGAGTTAAAGCTGCGACATGTCATGTAGAAACATTTTACTTACTCTTCTGTTTTGCCTTTTTCACTTTCCTAGGATGCAAAAAAGAAAATATAAGCGACAATATTATGTTACATCATAAATTTACTCTGTGAGGTCATCGAACACAGTGAACACATACAGTACATACGTTACTCCATTCAATATAGGCCAACATTATGTCAATTAATATGATGTGTTTACAGTATGTGTGATTATCAGTGGGGAGAAAACATTAGACACTTACAGATCAACATTTTTCTGCTGCACAGCAGCAATCTTCTTGCTTGGTGCTAAACCCCTCATCTTTCCCTCAACATAATGGTCCCTGAAGAGGAAGAAAAAGAGTCATGGTCATTACATAAATCAACTTGAGAATCATTTATGGTCAATGTTAGATACACACACGGATATGAACATAGCCTTCTGAGTTTGTTACATCCGTATTTCTGCATGTGTTCTAAAAGTTTACAGATATGGACCAACGGAGCAGTACCTCCCGTGGTCATGGCAGACAGTGTAACAGTGTGGCTACTAGTTCAAATGAGGCACTATCACAGGACAAGTGGAAGAAGTTTAAAAAATGGCAGAGCTTTTAAAGGGAAAGTAGTGTGAGTTGGTTAGAGGTTTCAAGATGTTACTTCACAGGGGCCCAGAGACAAACAGTTACTACAGAGCAGCTGGGAGGAGAAAAGTGGAAATCTGTGCAAGATCAATTTCATTCCAAGTGCTGCCTTATAGTGGTTTTACTAGTTAACATCAATGACAACGTGAGGGACGAATGGAAGAATGTGGGCAGTGACGGTTAAATAGTTTTAAACTGTACAAAAAAGTGAGCATAAATGAGCCTAAAAACATGTGACTGAGGTTTGTCTGGGAGTTTTGTTATGATTTTCACAGGAACTTACTGATTGGCCTTTTGAAGCTCTTTTTGTTTCGCAAGGTTGCTGTCCACATATTTGAGAACTCTGCTTTCAGGAACCCATTCATCCCAGCTGAAGAAGAGAAATAAACAATGTCATAAAGATGCAGATATTGATTTTATTCAGAGCAAACACAACTGGTGATGGGCAAACTGTAACCAGGCTGCTCACTTTTTGTTCCATCCGCTGTAATGAATGAAGTATTTAATCTGCTTTTCCTTAATGTTGATCTTTACGCACTGTAAAAACAGAAAACACACAGATGAATGTTGACAGTGTGGGCTGACGTTTGTGTTGCAGTTAAAAATCAACTGATAACGTGGACTAATATTGAAACAAACCTTTGCCTCATAGAGCAATGGCCCATGGAAGCACAGGACTCTTTCACCTGCGAGGAGCAAAACAAATGTTAGCACTGAGGGGAAAACACACAACATCGCCACAATATGTTTTACTTTAATAACTCGTCATGCTGCCATGAAGCTTTTGAGTAGATCCAGCTTGGCCTGGCGGGGTTTCTGCAGCTCTTTGTGTGTCAATGACTGTCTAGTAAATAAAGCTTTAGCTCAAACATAGCATAAATAACAAGCTAGCTAGCTGTTAGCCTGACGTTAACGTCTGTTTCCCCACATACAGCTCGATTTTAAGTTAGCAGCTGTAATATTTGTTGATTTCTGGCATGTTTCATCTGATTTCCTCACATACATGGGCAGAAATAAAGGCTGTGTGGCTCTGTGTCCCTCCCTGGAGAACACTATTGTCGAGCAGGAGCAGCAGCATCAACAACAACAAACCCGCCCCCCTCCACTCGCGCTCTTTTTCCCCAACAAACCTTCTTGAAATTTAGGTTTAGGGTCCTGTTTTGGCGCCATTCACAGACTCAGCTGATCGGATCTCTGAGGGATCAAATTCGTGCATTGCCAGAGTCCATTTCTTCCAGGCGCAAACACCTCCGACATTGGAGCCAAAGCGAAGGAAGAAGCCGAGGATGGCCTGTCTGCCGCTGGGTCACCTGACCACCGCCGAGACCCGGAACGGCGCTGCGTTCAGGGGCTCCTGCTGAAACTCGGAAAAACAAATATTGATGCTGAGCAAAGGCAGCGCGGAGATCTCACAGACTCAGATGGCAGTTTTTCCAGCGCAGTCAATATACTGATGCCGTCGGTGACGCTTTTTGAAAATGCACTTTTTAATTTCAATTTACTTAGTTGTATGTAAGTTATTGTTGCCTGCTCAGAGTGGTGTCATGGTTCACGCAGGGGGAATTTAGGTAATCTGTGTGATGTGGGACGAAACTCAACTTATTATTTACTCTTCTATCAAAATGTAGTCAACAGGACTTTACTGTAAATCAAGCTTGGACGTCAAGTGCATGAAATTCCATGACATCACTGAGTTGATGTTACAGAGAGCGACATGGCACTTTGCAATCACAAGGCATATACAATTATGTTTGAGATTTGTTCATGCGACAAAATATTCATTTAAAGATTGGAGATGTGTTTCAGTTTTTTAAACAAAGAACTGTTTTAGTTGTTTTACTTTATAGCAAATGTGATTAAGAATGTAGGACAGCATGGTGTGGGTAATCTGGAAAAGTCATTCTACCAACATAGAACATAAAAAGACTACCAGCTGACCAAAGAATGAACTTTGGTCAGAAATATTAACGTATTACCCCTCAAAACATTATTAATACTGTGATTACTGTAAAAGATTAAATGAAAAAACAAATAATCAGTTTGTCTAATTGTCTCTTGCTGTTGCTTCATTTCTTTTTTCCCCCTAAATGTTATACAATTTTAATAGAACAGTGAATTTAATGAATAATCAAAGTCTCAAAAATCGTTTGGCTTTTAATTGTGACATTGATCTTGGCATGCATAAAGTAAAGTGATCTGGGCTTTTTTTTTTTTACACCTTATTCAAGTGTCCCAGATCACAAAGTGACCGGTCCCAGATTATCAGATTTTGATACAAAGTGCAGTAATAGGCGTGGCATGTCCCCTCTGGGTATGACATCTACACTCTGTCCCCTGGTGTGGTTAGAAAACGTCTTAGGGATTTCAGAGAGGTGTAGTGTGTGTGTAGAGTGTTGGCTAGGTATTGTAATAGCCACTCAACATGGCATGTTTTTCCTCACTTGATACACAGGGTCTAGGACAGAGGATGTCGTTCACTGTACAGATTGTAAAGCCCATTGAGGCACTGTGATTGTGATTTGGGGCCATATAAATAAAACTGAATTGATTAAGAGGTCACAGAAGTCAAAATTGCAAATAACCGAATTCATCCCATAAATAACACTTGCATGCTGTTTTACGTGATTCTGTTTACTTACCTGCACTGCTACTCTCGTAAACACCCTGATTACATCTCGTCTGGACCACTGTAATTCTCTCCTCCATGGTCTTCCTTGGAAATCACTCCATAAACTCCAACTGGTCCAGAACGCAGCTGCTCGTATCATCACCAGAACTCTCTCTGCTGAACACATCGCTCCAGCCCTGCAGCAACTCCATTGGCTCTCTATCAAATCCCGCATCGATTTCAAGATTCTACTCCTCGCTTTCAAGATCCTCCAGAACCTGGCACCACCATATCTGGCTGAACTGATCCATATCCACACACCGTCCCGCGCTCTCTGGTCCTCTTCTACCATCCAGCTCTTTGCCCCATCTGCCAACCTAACCACCATGGAGTCACAAGTTTCCAGCAGATCTGCCCCCAGCCTCTGGAACTCTCTCCCAACAGACATTCGCACTTCTGACACTGTCTCCATTTTTAAATCTCGCCTGAAAACACACTTATTCCGAGTGGCTTACTCTGTATTAGACTAATCATATAAACACACTCTTGCCTATTCTTTACTCCACTCTATTGCACTATTCTCACCCCTGAAGCTCAGCCCTGCCTAACCCAGCCCAGTTGACTTCCTGCATGGTGAGGTCTGCAGAGTATGAATTCTTTGCCGAGCTCCTGACACAATGTAATTGCATCTTCTTCTTATTTATTTATCCTCATGTGCACTAAATTGTCTCCTGTTTGTACTGTTGTTCTTATGTCCTTGAGGGTTTGTAAGGGCACCTTTACATAAAATGCATTATTATTATTATTACTATCATTATTATATGTCTTAATGTTCCTATAATATGCTAACTTTTGACATTCATACCTCCTAGAAAATGTATACATCCAATATAACCCCCCCTACATGCAGCACTCTTATTCACCCTCTGGGTCATTAAGTCCCTCCTCCTGGCAATCCCACTCTACTCTGATTGGTCAGCTTTCACAGGACTGAGAAGGAGCCGCGCGCCATATTTCCACCTCAGCTCTGCCGGTGTTGTTGCAACCAGAGCTGTGCTCTGCTGTGATTGTAGAGTCATGACAACTACAACAGCTAATTTCATTTTCATATGAGAATCATGACCCCCAGTGGCGTCATTATGCCCAAAATATTCTTAAGCCCCCCAAAATAATTTGGTGTTTTATTATTTATTTATTTATTTTACAAAAAAGTGCGGACAAATTCAATATAAAGTGGCCAGAATACGAGTTTAAATAAATAATCATGTAATCTGTCATTATTCACTTAAATATGATACGTTGTGCCCTTGCGTGCACTCGGTACCTGCAGCGTGTTTAACTTGAAGCACACAGAGCAACTAGAACAGCATGCGGAGAAGAATGTGAATGAAGAAGAATGGATATGAGAACGTTTTTCAAGAAAGTAAGTATTCATCACTGCTGGTAGTAACAATTAGTCAGCTCCAGCCCCCAGCTAACAGCTTGGGGTGACTTCCTTCCGGAGCATCAGCTGTGTTTCTCACTTCAGGCATGGATGCACACCGTGAAACAGGAGCTGAGCTCATTCATGTATGATTATCATCAGTGGATAATAATAATAATAGTAATACACTAATATTAACCATGGCATGGTCTTGGCAAAGAAGAAAGTGGTCTCGTATGAAGTTGCGTGTATGAGCGTAAGATCACATACTTCCAAAGGTTTCAGTGACTTCAGTGAACTTGACATTCTTGCGGAGTCACCACACGAGTGTTTCTCAGCCCTGTTGGCTCTCTGACCTGATTGTTGGGTCACGCATTTCTCATGCACTCTGAGTTGTCACACTGACCTTGTGAATTTGAACATGACATTCATCAATCCACTGATTGTTATTCAGTAAGTTATATCCATTTTCCCTCATGAACTCATCTGCCTGTCAGTGAAGTAGAGTCCCAGCTCTATGTAATAACACACTGAGAGCCAAGCATCAATGTCATTTTTCTTTGTTTCAGCATGTTTTGACATAAAGACAGACTTGAAATACAGATATGTGAGTATCACTGCATTAACTAAGAGACAGGCTTCAGGTTTAATCTCCTGTGATGGACTGAATGTTTTTGCAGACACTGAAAGATCTAGCAGTCCCCACAGACAGATTACATCATCCTAATTACCCTTCCAAGAGTAAACATCTACTCAACCCTCATATAATGTTTATCTGATCCTGTGGAGGTCAAGTTAAAATGGAAAGACTGGACTTTATTGATGAGTGACTGCATGAGAAAAACACGAACGAATCATTAGAGAATGTCAAGCAAATATCTGCAAGGCATTGCAGGGTACGACTGTCAAATAAAGCCAAAGAGAAACCCACGACCCTACGTTAATGACCTTAAAATGCTTTTTTTGTTTTTTAAAAAAACTATTTTCTGCCTCTTTCAAGCCCTTGTTGAGTCGACAGTGGTCAAAATCGAGTGCATTTTTAAATCGTACCAACATTTTAATTTGAACAAAATCAACAGACAGGCTTTTCTCTCAGTGGCGAGATACACAGAAGAGAAAACGTAATAAAAACAAACACCGTACACATTTACAAAAATGATGAGGGATTCTAAAAGTTTCTTTTATATTGATCTTTTTAGTCTAATTCTGTGACTTTGTGAGATCAAGCAATGTCAAAATGTCACTCATTTGCATTCAGTAGACGTCACTGGTGAGACCGACTTCATGAGTAGGGAACTGTAAAAAAAAAAGTAGAAAGAATGCAAATGAATCAATCTACATGATTTACTGAGTCTACATGACTGACAACATGTGGTTTGATGTGCTGTAGCAGGTATTTTGTAAAAAGCATTTTCATGGATATTGTCACTGGGATTACTTTCATTAACATCACTTAAAAAAGATAAAGAGTCATCAAGCCTTCATTGATGTGTATCTATAGAGTCACTGAGTTATGGAATAATGTGCTCTCATTTTAAATTTCAGAAATAGAAGTCAATTTTCAGACACTTTGCCTTCACAAAAGTTTCTGTAGAATCACTCAAATGTAAGTAAAGGGACTCGTATTTCTTCAGAGCTTCTTCAGTAGCTTTCAATCCACTGACTGCTCAAAGCTGCTTCATACAAGATGCCAACTGCTCCTCAGGTGCAATTTGGTGGTCAGTATCTCAATCAAGGGCACTTCGACATGCAGCTAGGAGGAGCTGGTCTATTCTTTCCGCCTCTGTCTGCCAGTATGGAACCAGGGAAGGGAAGGTAAAATGTTCCTTTCATGAATGTAAAATCACTAATGTTGAGTGTTATGGACGTTCAGAGTTCACTTCTCAATGCACACTGCTGCCAACGTGCCTCGTGTGTACATTGTGGTACATATATCCTCTTCGTGTGCGTGAGAGAGGTTTCAGCTGTGAGATGTCCTAAACAGATTCTTACAGAGGCATTATGTCGTTATGGAGAAGAGAATTGTGCTATTTATGATATAAATGAAGCAATTATGTAAACTTAGTTATATTTAATTTTTTCCATAACTGAATGAACAAGCTGTTCTCAGAGGAAAATAACGTCCACGAACACTGATTGAAGCTAGAGAGGTGGCAGGGTCCGCCACATATAAACACGTTAAAACAGTATAAATTGTGTTTTCCCTTAAGATCAGAAAGAGAGTTTGTTAATTTAGTTTGTCTGGGTGATGAAGATCTTTCTCTTCACATATAACAATATTTCGCAACTTCACCAAAATGGCCAAATCAGTAAACCTAAAATAAAGAAAACAGATCGATTGGCCATAAAACAGATATTGTTCGCCCTCCGCTCTGTTCAATTCAGTCCACGTCTGCAGACCGTCTTCTTCCTATCACACATTAATGAAGCCTAGTTTCTCATATGAATGTGCCAACACAACATCCGGCTGTGTTCACGTGTGCTGCAGCTCCCAGACCCATTCAGTCAGGCCTTAATGTGGTGCTCGTTCATGCATACAGCCACCGTTCTCTATCAGACGGCTCTGCGTTGAGCATAAAATCCATTATGTCTGTTTTGTCCACCTGCCTCACATGTTGATGGCTGCTGAGCCCATAAAGTTTATGTGCAGGTCAGTGAGACCCGAAGCAGCCAGATGACTCATAACTCAGAACCTATCATCAAATGTTATCACCTGTGGGGGTTGGACTCGTGTGCATCAGTTGTTAAAGGTGCGTTATGTACGAATGTTAGATTACAACAGAATGAGAAGACAATAGAGTTTTGACGTCTATGTGTTGTGTTGAGATATCTATTTAAAGAGAAGATCTCGCCAAAATGCAACCTAGGCTTTTTTTGTGAATGTTCCCGAGTCAAACCTTCGTGTAAAAGCATATTTACGACGAAGGAGGCACTTTAAGATTTACCGTATTTGTGTTTTCGGGTCATACTCATTTTCAGTGGGAATGCTAGGGGCACTTTTACGCTAGCATCAATAGTTGGAAGACAGTTGCGTTCCACCTTAACTCTCCTCCAGGTTAAGTCGCATTCTGAGATCGATGCTTCTCAGCTGCCATGACGGCGGCTAGCGGAACAAGCTACTGGTAACTTGAGTTGTTCAAAAACTGTCTTTTTAGTAACCTCTGTGTACACAAACAATGTTCACAATGCCTGTGTTCATGTGTAGAGACCCTGGTGATACTATGAGCAAAGTTTCATGTTGTGTCGAGTCTTCTTAGTGTTTTAAAAATAGCGATTTTGACGATATCGTTAAGTTGCCCGTAGCACTCCCATTGAAAATGAATTCGACCTGAAAACGAAAATATGTTAAATCTTAAAAGTGGCTTTTTCGTAGTAATTATGCTTTTACACGAACGTTTGTCTCGTGTACATTCACAAAAAAGCCTAGATTGCATTTTGGCGAGAGTTTCACTTGAAGTAAGCATGCTAATCAGCTAGCCAAGGGCTGTTCCTCTTCATACTACCAGTCCGGTCCACTAGCGGCACAACTAACTGAGCAAACTAACTAAGCAGCAACAGTTCCTCTGGTGACATGCTGCGCCCTCTTTGTATGAATTCAACAGGAGGCCAGTTCTACATATTGCACCCTTAATTATGAGGAAAACGTAGCCATGTGACAGCTTGGGTATGTTTTTATTATGACACATTAAAGACACAGTTTTATTGCGTATTTACAGCGATCTTATGTCAGACACTTTGTTGTTTTCTTTACCCAAACTCTTGATTTTGGCACACTGAGGTCAATATTCACGTCCTAGCAACGTGACCTTTAACTTCCCCCCTTTTCTCCAGTCGATGATGAGGTCCATGATTGTCTTATAATCACATTTATCAGACAGTTTGTAAATTTTTAGCTGAGACATTTAGAGAAGCTCTAACGCGAGCACACCAATGCGCAGTTCACTGTAACGAGCAATTACGCACGCAATCACTGAGACTGTGGACTAGAAATACATCACTCCTAATAGTTATTTAACATGTAATGCCACAGAGGTCACAGAAGTGTAATAATCTTTCACAAATTAACCGATTCATTTGTGTAAATCCCTGAACTAGCTATAGCTTCTTTAAATAACATTTGCCACTTTACGCACGCGTTTAAAGACGAAAAAGCGCAACTAAAAGTCACATTTTCCAAAAGTAAAATCGAGTAAACAGTCTTGACAAGATGTTGTTTGTCCTTATTTTGCTCTCTGACTCGTTTCTTCTCTTGCCTCGTCCCTCATCTGTCGTGCGCACTCGGTGCGTCTTGGTTATAATTTGTGCAAACATTACGCGCTCTGTCGGATCATCAGTAAACTCCAAAAACACGCACTATCCTCTGTGTACCAGATCCTTCAGTTTGCTCCTGAACTCCTTCCTCATGAGGCAGTAAATAATCGGGTTCAGGCAGCTGTTGGTGTGCGCCAGGCACACGGTCAGCGGGAACACGTATGTGTGCACTATGTAGTACGCTTTGTCCCAGTGTACAGCGTTCAGTTTGACCAGCACGCTCCACAAAGTGATGGCGTGGTTCGGCATCCAGCACACGAAGAAGGACAGCACGACAATAGTGATGGATTTTGTAACTTGGGATCTCCGTTTGGGGTTGCTTGTTTTCATACTCCGGTTGCGGACGAAACGCAGCAGCATGATGTAGCTGATGGACACGATGGACATCGGCAACACGAAACCTACAACTATTTTCTGAATGTGATAAACTGCCAGCCAGTACTGACCCCCGGGAAACCGCAGCAGACAGAGTTTCTCTCCGGTTACGTTGCTGACAGTGGAGAAAATCGACGTGGGCGCAGTTGCCGCAGTCGCCAGTGTCCAAATAATCGCGCAGATCCACTTGGTGGAGCAGGAGTGGTGCACGGTTCTGTTCTTCAGAGCCGAGGCCACCGAGCAGTAGCGGGTCACACTCATGGCAGTGAGGAAAAACACGCTGGCGTACATGTTCATCACTGTGACCGACAGGATGATTTTGCACATGGCGTCTCCAAAAGGCCAGCTGAAGTCCAGCGCGGTGTCCACGGCCCAGAAGGGCAGGGTGAGCACGAACTGCAGGTCGGTCACCGCCAAGTTGAGCACGTAGAAGTTCATCTTGGACTTCTTCCTCTCTTTTTTGACCCTGATGAAGAAGAGCACCAGCAGGTTGCCCACGAGTCCCGCAGCGCACACTACAGAGTAAACCAGGCAGATGAGGAATCTCAGGATCGGACTCCCGTCGGCTGACACGTCGATGTCCTCCAGGTTGCTGAAGCAGTCCACCTCCGCCAGTGACCTGTTCAAACAAACACTTTCATTCTCTTCATTCATAATTCCAGCAGTTTCACGGATAGCTCAAGATAATCTGATCGGTGACACATGTGTACACGCAGCTGGATCTTGGAGTGCCACATTAGTGAGAAGCGCACGATGCCTCCAGCTCCTCCGTCTGAATCCACCCCACCCTCTTGCCATCTCCCCTCCTCCCTACTTATGATCATCCAACACCACCGCTCTCCGCTGTGACAGGGTGAATGGAACGGTCGGGTTGAGGTGTTCATTGGCTTATACTAGGTTTGATGCGTCCATCCGTCTTGCGCGTAATGGAGGCTCCTTGGAGCGCGCGGCTTTCCCATCTCCATCACTCTGAATCTAAAAATAACCCCCTGATCAATGACTTCAGATGATCAGTTAAGCAGAGTTCGTGTCAGTGCCAGGAAGGCACCGTGTGGAGCAGACAAGGCGTGCGTAATTGGTTTTGTGCCAGCACAGTGAAGGATGAGCTGATCAGAACGTCCCTCTGCTGCCACCTGGTGTCAACATGCTAAACCTCATCTTTTTTAAAAAAAAAAAGAAAACACAGAGATGTAACAGAATGCATTTTATTACATCTAAACTTTTCTACATAAACAGGTAACATTCAATAAGTAAACAATTTCTTCCAATGCAGGTAATAAATATTTTTTTGTCACTTAGTATATTTGTACAAACTGACAGGGGTCTACTGTACACCGTCTTCTCCTCGCCCTCCTTGAAAAGCCTTTTTATGATTTTTCTCGGGTTGGAGCTGTGAAACAGAACCTGTGAATGTTTAAGGCAGTGAGTGCACACGTCGACTTGAGTCTGACTTGGAGATTATTTCAGTTGTGTAAGACTCTTTATTGGCCACAGTCCTTTTATATATTTTTTTAATAATAGTACAGCTTTCATTTTCTAAAAAATATATAAATTAATTTATTCTCTCGCTCTGAACTGACACACAAAAAACATACAAACGGACATCAAACACCCACGTTTGGATCTGAAGGTTCAGTCTTCCATACAGACATAATATACACACTGACTGACTTTTCCCTTTTGAGACATCATGACAACTGGTGATGATGTTAGATTTGTGTACGAATCGTTCTTTTTGAACGAGTTAAATCGATTTGCGAGCAGCAGTGAATCCCAAATCCTGCTTCTGTACGGGGCAGTCGTGCATTAAGAGCCACGTTAACTTCTGAGCCAACTTCTTCGTTTTGCAAACAGCCACTGGGCCTGAAGAACCAGTCGTTCACGAGTACAATCCCACACAGAGCTGTGTTAAAAAAAAAATACAGAACCAAAAGAGTCGTTCATGAGTTTGTTCGCTAGTGTCGATCTGAACAAAACAAACCAGTTTAGCTAAAGGAAAAGTTCAAGCAAAAATGAGAAGTTCAGTCATTAACTGCTGACCACATGCTGATGGAAAATCTGGTGAAGTTTCATAATCAACATAACATTTCTGGAGCTTCACAGCAAAACAGTGTTGCAGCATTCTCCTAAAGAACTGAAGGAGATGTGGAAATAAAAAAAAACCAAAATGGCTCCATTCAGCTCGTCCAGTGTGATCAAAGTCTGCAGGAGCCCTGAGATCCCAAATGGATTTGAAAGACTTTATTTAAACTTTGTCTCAGAGCTGCTAAGCTAAAACTGTTAGCGCATGCCCTGTCTGAAGAGGGGGCACGAGTGTGACCAAATGTCCACGCCGTTAAAAACTTATTTTCAAATCAATTTGTGACCTCGGGCTTCCAATGATTAGATTACTCTCATGAACCCAACAGAGAAAATGTTGTCAGATCTGTGGAGTCACGTTCGTTTCCAAGAAAGCTGCTCAGCGGGGCATAAAGATGAAACTTTGGGTTTGGGCTCACAGCTAACTTAAATGGGGATGAAATGATTTAACTGTGTGGCTCTTTTAAACTCTCCAAATGTTAATTTAAGCAAATTATCACAGTGACACGAGTCAGTTGGGACAGCTTGTTACACTCATCATGTACGTGTCTGGGGGAAAAGTCTTTTTGATGTTGTAATTACACAGTCTGGCCACTACAGCCTGGTGCTCACCCTGAGGGCTTGATGAGCTGAACGGAGCCACTTTGCTTGTTGGGTTGTGTTTTTTTAACATTTTAGAACCACTCCTCATCACCTTCTCTTGCTCAGGACAATGATGTAACACTGTTTTCCTATGAATCATCACCTGACTTCTCATCAGCATGAAGGCCAGTAGATAATGTCTGAATCTTCATCTTTGGCTGAACTGTTCCTTTCTCATCACTAACAGCCAAAGAGTCGAGCTGCTCGGTCCAGGTCGCCGGTGCAGATTTTGAAAACACAGTTAAGAGTAACTGCTGATCATAGTGGCCTCATTCCATTCACTTCATCTTGTGCAGAGTTCAGCAAGCACATAATCTGGTGCAGAAATGCTGTGAAAACACTGCGAGCCTGTTCACACCTGTGACTGTAACTCGAGACGGGCGTGAGAAGAGCTTCTCTCTCCCTGCGTGGAATCGGAGTTCTTACGAAAAAGCGGAGCTAATTAGTGGAGAGTGAAAAAGAAGGAAGGAAACAGCTGAATAACAACTGACTCTCCCTCAGGAAACTAACAATTTTTGGACAACATGATGGAGCTCGTGGCAAAGGCGAGGAAAGAAGAAGTCGTTTAAATAAATGAAATCTTGATTGAGTGCATTCCTTAACTGGGACCGCCTCGCCGGGTCTCCGAATACTGGTGATTAATATTCAAACTAACATGATGGAAACTAAAGAACTGACTTCATCAGTAAAGTGTTGGAGTCACACTTTGCACTGAAGGTGCAAACACACATGCTTTGAATGATACATGAGCCACGATGTGTCACGAGTGGACATGATTAACTCACTGTGGGTTTGTCTGATTAGTGATACTTTCATTCATATGTCACCAATTATGTTATATATGATTCCGGTTCAATGAAAATCATGCATGTCCAAAACCTCCACCCTTCACCAGCTAAGAAAACAACACTGATTTCCACTGTGACCAAGTATATGTAGCGAACCCACAGAGTCCTTCAGTGGTTTATTTAGCTAAAGAAGTGGGAGATTTTTCTCCACTCACAAAAGTATCTGGGAAATTCAAAACCACCAAATTTGGACACATGGTTTTCTTTAGAGAAATGCAGACTCACATATTTAATCAGCCTACGAAGCTGTTTTATCAGACTGAGTCAGATTTAACATCTGCATGGTGCTGTGTGACGCCAGTGGTCTCTGTGTACCATTTATAAGACAGCAACTGAGCCTATTGCACTGCGAACTACAACCAAAATAAAAGGTGCAAGCGGATAAACAGGAACAAATGATCAAGAACCTTAAGCATACGTCATTATTTCATGTTGTAATGAAGTAAGACAGAACAAGAACAATGTCTACAGCTCGCAGCTGCGTAAGGCTGTACTAACTGCTAACGCTGGGATGCTAACATGCAGGCGTTAAGCAGGTATACTGTTCGAACTGTCGACATGCTAACAGTCGCTAATTATTACTGAGAGGGATGGGAACAGTTTTGCAGGTGTGACGCCAGAAGATATCAGACGAGTTGAGGTCTGGAGGAAAAGCAGAGTGAAGGTTTCTGGCAACAACAGAAAGTCTAAAGAGAACAAAACTCCAACAAACACTTCATGATCTGTCCAACAGTTGTTGAGATATTTTGGAGCACAGCGGTGAACAGACTGAGCGAGCTGCTAACTCAGGGAGGATTCAAACTGCTAAAATCAAGACTGTAGATAAATGAATGTGCCATTAAATGAACAAAGATAAAGTACACTTTAATTTATCAAATGTGACATACAGTAAATCGATGCTTTACCTTTGTATCAATTCCCCATCTATTGTGTAATTTTCTCCAATTGTTCTTATTCATTTATTCTACTTTAAATTCACTGATTCATGTATTATATTCTGGTGAGTCTGAGACTCTCAGACGGCCACTGAATGTGAGAGCAGCAGTCAGTCTACACACTCTTGAAGTTAACCACTTCGAATGACGGCTCCGCGTCTGCTTGGTGACACAGAACTGTATAAATAACAACTAAAAGGAAGAGGAGATAATAAATACGTTTGGGGAAATAAATAGGGGGGAAATGCAAATTGAAATAATACGTCGATAAACTAGTAAATAGAATGGAAGATTAAATTAGAAGCAAATAAACAGGAGAATTATTACAAAGGGGAATAAATACAAAAGCAAGCAACGTATGTCACATCTTACAAATGTCTACATTTATTATTTATATGACTTTAGTGCTTTTAATGGCATAAAAAAATTTAATTATTGATAATTTTCTGAATTCCTCATTTTTTGCTTTGGCACTTCCAGGCCTCCGTACTAATGCGGCTATAAGCTCAGCGTTTATATTCAGTCAGGAATCTGATGGTGATCTGCCAACTTCCCCCGTCCGTCGTGCTGCGACACGTTGACGTTTGCATACGGCTTCAAGTTTGATAGAAAACAGCTTCGTACTTCCTCTCTCTGTGAGACTGGTTGGAGCTAATTTGGTGGCATAAAAATTCAAGCACGCCACCAAATTAGCTGTGAGTTAATCAATATTTCATGATCCATTAGGCGTTTCTTCATCGCAGGCAACGGGAATTCATAACACCTCTGTGATTAACTCATACTCTAAATCATCATGAGTCATTGTGCATTAAATAAGCATGTGTGTTGTGCCCTTTTTAAAAAGGGCGTGTCAGCTCCCAGGATACACACAGGTGTCTCCACAATGAATAACTAAATGGTACCTTTTTCGGAGATAGAATAGAATAGAAAGAATTATAAAACGCATATTAAATAAAATCACAACGGCTCCCGAGTGACAGTGACTCTCACACACGCACCCACGAGAAATCAAACCTTTTGCAAAAATATAATATATAGAAATAAGAATACAAAATAAATAAAATACTGCACAACACGAGAAATACACGAGATTTGTTCTGGCTGTCAGAATGAGAGGGGGAGAGAAGGAGGAGGAGGAGGAGGAGGAGGAGGAGGAGGAGGGGTCATTTTAGGACGTCTCCCAGTCAGCTTCTGAAGAACAGGACGGGGATGTGAGGTGATGGCGCCGGCTGTCCCAAGTGATTACCTCATCGTTGTGGAACATCGGGGAGAGGCTGATCAGAGGGGACGCTGGGAAAGTCTGTAGGACACACAGGGGGCTGATGGGGCAGAAGGGGTCCCAGGTTCACTGGATGTGACTGTTAAAGAGCAAAAGTGTGTCCACTCTAAATTAAACGATACATTCATGAGCAAACTTCAGCTGAATGGCAACAACATCGAGATCCAACCCTCTGACTCGCTTTGACACTTCCACATCATACGCCGACTAACACAAAGGGTTTTTAAGTCACAGACAGCTCATGTATTTTTAACCCAGCTGGCTCTGTGCCCGGTCTAAGTTGGCATTTCGACACCCCTTCACTCATGGTGGCACTAAACTGTCTGCTTTCACTCTTCTACGCTTTTCTACAAGCAGTTCCCCAAAGATAAAGTTCATGTGTGACCATTTAAGACATTCTTTTGAGTTTGACGACTCCGCCCCGAGCACGCTGTGAAGCATGCTCACCAACAGGCACTAGTTTGAACGTGGTCACGCGTCGAGGTCGCCTGTCTCCGACGCTGCTACAACAGCTTGACTTTTTACCATAATTCCTTGTCGACAGTCAAAAGCACAAATCTGAGAAGACGAGAGACAAAAGGACACAGTTTGAGTTTCAGACTGAGAACACTGTGGCACACAGATCCAACTGCACTCTGATTATTGTGATAATTCATAGGTACCATATGTTATTTTTGGCATTGCGCGAAAAATAAAAACAAAACTCTTCCAGCTCCAAACTCTTAATTGGCAATATAAATAGTCTAAAAGTCTCCTTTTTTAAATGCTGTACGCCGGCAGAGTCTTTGTAAGGAGTTGGAAATCAGAGAGTGAAAACTAAAAACCAGAAATGGCTAATTTCCACCTGCACACTCCCCACAGCATTAACCTGAAGGTCAAAAGGAATGCATATATATATATATATATATATATATATATATATATAATTTCTAACTGTTTAAATATCATACATAACTTAAAAAGCATAATAAAATTATTAGTACATGAATAAACTGTAAATTCAGTGTCTGAAAAGTCCTTGTCATTGGATAGAGAAATAATACACCATGATTTAAAAAGTGAGCTCGAGCAGGAGAGAGAGAGAAAAAAGGAGAGGCTCATACAGAGGAGGTGAGGATGGAAATGCAGGATCGAGCTAAAAGAGAAGAAACGATGAGCACATGGCGACGGGCGTATGTATAAGCATCTGTGAGAGAAACCGAAAAACAACCTCCAGTCGTCCACTTAAAAACAGCGATCGAAGCAGCTCACCAGACTGAAATGTCCCGATTTAACATACAAAAGTAAAAGAGGAAAATAGATTTTGTTCTCTGTACACGGTGCCGCTCCGCGCTTTTGTAAAAAAGAGCCGTCCTCCGCTGTGTTTTTGTTCAGGTAGCATCTCTGCTGTTTGTGCCGCAGGGTTCACATGCTGGACAGGTTTCTGATCTGGAGTCAGTTTACCAACACAATGTCACAGCTGACCCTTTCAGCGATGACTCAGAGCTGTTCTCAGGTCAGTCTTGTGAAAGGAACCGTCTAAATATTGGTGCTCTTGTCTTTACTACTGAGTTTGATGACTTGGGGCCAGTGTAGTTTCTGGATCAAAACTTTACCCTGCAGTCAAAAAGTCTGTTACTAGATCGAAGCCGGGCCCAAAGGGTAGCCTCGACCCGCCTTGAGTCAGTCCAACGATATAACGTCAGGTATCCCGCCGTAAATAGCTGCCACGGCTGCTTCAGTGCTGCTCCGGCTGGCCACCACCCCGGGGTGTGTGTGTGAGGAGTGTGAGGACGAGTGAGTGTCGCGGAGGCTGCTGGAGGAGACCAGGCTGCTGGCGCTGCCCGAGTTGCTCGCCCCGTTGGTGGGCACGTTCAGCGAAGAGGCTGAGGACGCGCCCGATTGGTCGAGGAACAGCTGGGAGCTAGAGGAGGAGGAGGAGGAGGTGCTGTAGGGCAGGAAGCGGTTGAGCAGCAGCTCGTGGTCGTCTGAGGCTGAAGCGGCGGCCGCTGCCGCCATCACCATGTTGTAATGCTGTGGGAGATACACAAGACAGCCGGAAGTGAGCTGCTGGTAGAGGCTGCTGGAGTCACCAGAGGTCACGGAGAGGTCCTCACACTAGAAGAAGAATTTTTCATTTATTAATTTATCTTTTTCAGCCTCTATTTGACCACTTCAGTCCCATTCAGATCAAGGATTTTTGTTTGTTTCTACAAGGGAGACCCAGCAAAGACGGGCAGCAACACAGAGTTTTACAAATATATTTAAAAAAACACAACAAAAGAGAACAGAAAAACAAAATGTGACATTCAAGGACCTATTTGGAAGAAAAGTTGATTTTTTTAGTTTCACTCCCAACACCCAGCTCTGGGGTGGCGGCTGAATCAACCTTCAATCCCAAAGCGTCAGTTCTAGAAGAGTTGGGAATGAGACTCATAAATCAACTTTTCTTACAAACCGCACCTTTAAAATTATCAGAAAAAACATTAGAACACAGAGAACCAGGAAAACAAGGGGTGTGTGTGTGTGTGTGTGTGTGTGTGTTTAAGTAGTAAATGAAGCAAGTTAGCTGTACTCTAATGTCATTAAAGTCTATCGGTAATGAGGCTGACTGCACCAGAGTTTTGTAACAAATGCAACTTTAATGAACTTTTAAAAGCACATTACGATGATGGCAGATTTAATAATAATCTACTCAGCTCACCGATAAATCCAAACAGTCTACCGTCCCACACGTGGTGGCTGAACAACGGAAAAACAAAACAACCACAATGATCTAATTTCAATCGTTTCTTCATTAAAACTTATTCTATATGTAAAAATAATCACAGAGTCCTCTTCAAGAGATGATTAACTTTGTTACATAATCACATTTATTAGGGCTGAGTACTGTTAAGAACCTCACGATTCAATTCGACTTTTGATTCTTTAGGTCGCAATTCGATTCAATATTGATTTAAATGCTTCGGTGTCGATTCAGTAATAAGTAGTAATAAAGAAATAATTCATTAGAATACCTGTTGATCATTTTTCAATTCAAAAAAGTATATAAGTAATTCAAATTATTTTCCTCTAGTAAGCTACATCTGAAATGTAAACAAAGACACACGATGTGTTTAGTTATAAAATAGTGCGACCATAGTTAAGCTGAGAAAGTGCCATTGTTTCTAGGACTGCATGGTTCATTTTTGTCTGACATAAACAGACATAAACTGGGTCCCTCTGAACTTAACTGGCATTTATAATGACTGACGACAGAGTAAAACAGCTGTTTTTTCATATTTAAAGCAGATTTATGTAGAAACTGGTATTTTTTGTGATTTGGCGCCCCCCACAGGTTCTGAGTGCAGCACTGAAGTAAATACAAAAACTGTAAATACAAATCATACATCATCAGACATAATGTAGCTGCTGACTACAAACAGAACTCACGACATCATAACTATGTTATGTGTTGAAGTCAACGTGTGTGTGACGCTGTGATCCTGCACTCTCAGTGAGGCTACACAGAGCTGAGACAAGTGACAGAGATACCATTCACCTTATTATAATTCACTGTACCATCAACATGATGTCGAAGCAGGGTGAAAAACATACATAATGTTGCTTAAAGTACAGCCACAAAGCCTCTGCTACTGCATTTACATGAGCTGCAAATGTGTCTCTATGCTTGATGCACACATATCGTTAATGTGGATACTGAAGAACAGACGCTAAGATTCTGAGAGTTGATGATTGGCGGGGCTCTGGAGTCACATCTGGGACATAATATCACTAAATCTGGGTAAAATACAGACTTTGCTTATCCCTTCAAGACATGCAGAGTAATTTCTGAGTCAAATCCCCTGGAGAAACTAGTCCAATCTGAACAGAGCTTCCGGTGACTGAATTCACTGCTGAAAATTGATGTAATCCATAGAAATGTGATGAAACCCAAAAATATGTACTTACTAATCTCTCGTGGTATCCAGCTGTGCAGGTAGTTTGGGTTTAATTTGATTTCTGCCTCCACAATTTAACGGTGCTCTGCTCGCAGCATTATAAAAATAGCACATAAAAAAATTCCACGGCAGCATCTTTCCGGAAGCGACGTCCCTTTAATGCACAGAAAACACTGCCGACAGGCTTCTATTTCCTCGGGAGGAAGTGGCTCACATAAAAAGTGTCCGCGGTGACGTCTGTGGACTCACCAGAATAGCAGGGGAATTTATTCTGGAAACGTAGCTGCTGTTGAATTTTTTAAATGCAATTTTTCAATCTTGTGTGAACCACATATGAAATTCCAGTCTCTCTCAGGGGAAACCTCAAAACTATATGAGCAGCTGGATACTCCACCACTCACAGCGAGTGGAAAAAATGCTGTTTTATTTTGTAATTTGGGAGACAAAAAACCTGAATAACGGAACCTGAACGGAGCAAAGAGTGAAGAGGCGTCTGTATTCATGTTCGACTTCCTCAGAGACACGACCCACCAGTTAACTGCGGGGTGAAGACTGTTAAATGTGTCGCTCTTCCTTAAATAGCTCTAACAGACAATCAGACAGGAAGGATGATGACATTTAGGGCTCTCTAGCAGACATCCAACAGGTACACTGTGTACCAGCGGGTTTAGGGACAATTTATAGACAATTCTGACCAAATGTCAGGTTTCAAAGATGTTTCTTTAAATTGTGACTCTGTGAGAGGGAGCTTTCATCACCGTCCACTGCGGAGAGGGAGTCTGTCGTGAACGAACACCAAGTGCTTTTGTTTTTCTGGTACTTTCTGAGTTCTTGTTTTATTTGAAAATGAAACATGCTCACAGGCTGAATTCAGCACCTCCACATCACCTCATGTACGTACCTGATGATTGTCGCCTTGAAGAAACGAGAAGAAGTTCAACTCTGCAAATCAAGTAGACACACAGTGAGTGGAGAACAGCAACAACAAGTACAAGTACAAGTGTGTTTGAAGGTTAAATATTGTGTACGGAGGACCGATACTGACAAAATACGAATAAAGGGAAAGAAACAAATAATCTAATCAATGAACAACAGAGATTTGCTTCTGTATTTCTTTACATTTTTCATTTGCTTTCCTATTTCTTTCCCCATTTTATCAACTCATTTGTTAACTTTTAAACATGAATGCATTTATTTCATTTCTTCCCGTTGCTAATTCCCCTCTTTTTATTTCTTCAACCTTATTTACATCTTTCAATTCTTTTAACTATATCCGAGGTTTCAACAATGAGAACTAAAATCGCTCCAGTCAGTGTTCCTGAGCTGTGACTTGTGGGTAAAACGTTACAGAGTAATCCGTTTGAGTACTTAAATTACATTTTGCTGCAACAAGTAACATAACGCCTTTAATCCCTGAAGCATTTTCTCAGTTTCTGTTTCTGTCCTGCTGCTCAGCACATGGCTGTGTCAGCTGAAGGTAAACCTACAGCTGTGTGGGTGCACACATAGCTCGCCAACTCAGTGCAGCGAGATGGCAGAGAGGACAGCGACAAGTTTGTAGAAATATTCCCAAAGAACAACATCACGGTGAAATGTAAGTTGTCCTTAAATTGTTGTATTGTCTTCACATTGAAACCGCTGTGCCTAACACTGCCTGCCTCTGCAAAGCTCACTGTCAGACTGTTCGCAAAATAAAGAGCTTTAAATGTTTAAATGTGCGTCATCAATTTTATCAGTCTTCTGAGTTACAGACTGTGGGCTGTAAAGAAGGCTATAAAATGACGGTAAAGTCAATACACTCAAAGGTTAAGTTAAGTTTGTAACACACTGTCTGGACAAAGTAACCAACATGCTCACAAGAGACGAAGGGGTTTTACTGTAATTTTTGTTAACTCTAAAGTACTGAAACACGTTACTTTCCTCAGTAGATAATGCAGTAACAGGTTATAATGGCAGTAATCTTCTAATCTTGTAATTAGCAGCGTTACCCAACACTGTTCCGAGTCAACTCCATACTGGGGCTGTTTACCTGACAGGTCGTTGGGGGTGTGATAGTAGGGTCTGTAGTCCTGGATGAGCGGGGGGACAGGAGG
Source organism: Diplodus sargus (assembly GCA_903131615.1). Taxonomy (NCBI): domain Eukaryota; kingdom Metazoa; phylum Chordata; class Actinopteri; order Spariformes; family Sparidae; genus Diplodus; species Diplodus sargus. The sequence continues at coordinate 1,518,422 of CAEMYA010000003.1, read as the reverse complement.
GATGTAGCTGGTGTCCACAGCCGGCATGCTGGGAGTGCGGCTCACTGGGGACGCCTGGTGGTGCAGGTTCAACACTCTGAGGGAAGACACAGAGGAGGAGCTTCAGAGATGAAGAAGTTAAAGAGGACTCTAAATGTATAATTAGGTTCTTATTTCTTGTCACAGGGGAGCTCGTCTCCTGTGCCGACCCCGAAACACTAATGTCAGAACGATAACAGTCACAGGGTTCATTAAAGTCAAATGACGCAGCAGCAGCTTCTGCACGGAATGCATTTTAATTTGACAGATGTCGATGTTAAAAGTTTCAGAGAACTGGCTTCAAAATCTTCAACAGAGTTTTCAGAGTGGAGCGGCTGCTGGCTCCAGAAATGTTTCACCTCACTGCATGTCCATCAATCCTTCCTGATCCTGAGACGTTTACCAAGCACTTAACTCGATCTTATCATTCTATATACACATGGAATTATGACTGGCTGGTACTCAAACTGTCCATGATACTTATGTGCAGAAAAACAGATTTAGTGTTTTATTTTTAGCCAAAAGAATGGAGTCAGAGGTGTGAATGAAAGTTGCAGCAATTAGTTGATTTATTAATGAATCAACAGCACAATCTTTAGGCTTCATCTGTCGTTAGCAGCGCACACAACAGAATCTGTGAAGTCAGTAAGCGGACATTTCTTGCTGTGACTTGTTTCTATTTTAGTTTCAATGAACAAGAGACACATTTTTTTAACTCAGTTTTCAATATTTCTGGACAGACGACTTAAGCAGCTGAGTTTCATGCAGATTCAAGATGCAGAAGAATAGGACTTTCATGTTCTACTCTATAAGGTGTGTTTGGCTGAAAGTTTATACGTGTGCAATTATTCCTGGCTGAACTTAAATCCTCTGTTCGTGACGCAGTTTGTGCAGAAACACAAACAGATTTAGTGTTCCTCTCTCAGATACTTCTGAGTTCAACTGCAAGAACTCATGAATCATTTAACATCTAGATAATTATGTGAGCAGGCGAAAGGAGCCTCATTTCCCCATTTAATGAAACACAAACTGCGTGTGGAGACGAGATCACAGTGTCGCAGTGTGGCTGACCCTTTGTTGACGACGGGCGGCGAGGTCGGGGACATAGAGGGACACGCTCTTTTGGGCGGAGGAGGCAGCGGTGGCAGCGGCGGCGGCGGCGGAGGCGGCGAGTCCTGTCCTTCGTCCTCCGAGGAGCTGTCCAGCGTCAGGTCGATCACCTCCACCTTCTTGCTGTTGCTGCCGTTGCTGTGGCTGGACGACGAGGAGCTCCGCTGATCTGAGCCTGCAGACGTCCGACACGAAGCTGGAGAGCAGCAGGGACGTTTTAGTTTGTGTTTTTTTTTTTGT
>CAEMYA010000003.1:1503961-1517019 GCA_903131615.1 Diplodus sargus | reverse complement strand
GAAAGTAAAAAGCAGAAAACTACTGAACGCTTTAAGAATGCTAAAATGAACATGTGTACAATTTCCCCTACCCTCGTGTGAGATACACTATGTTACTATGGAGACAGGCAGTTTACTCAGAGCCGCTGTGATTGATGCCTCACCAAATTAAAACCGACACTTCATAAACACAGAGGGGGAGGGGGCGCACGTCCTCCCTCTTCTTACCGCGTCTCTTTAATCCTAATGTAATTACTTCCAGCCTTCCCTCGCCGCTTTTATATCGCAGCAACCTTTGTGTCTCACCCTCCCCCACACTCTGTCCCCCAGTCACCCCCATGGCATGTCTCACCGTCCAGCCCGTTGTTATATGAGGCAGAGGAGACCTCCTGAACTTCCTTCTTAGACCTCATCGGGGCCCAGCTGCCGTCCTCCTTGAACTGGATCTCGTCACAGTCCGTGCAGCTGTTGAGGATCTCCACGAAAAGCCTGAGGACAAACACACACGTCATACACAAACACATCCGGGGAAATGCGCACAAACACACAGAGAAATCTGTATTTTCTAAACAAACGCTGAGTGGAAAAGATCCTACACTTTGAAGGAATTCTAACATCAACATTCTGTCCACATAAAAATACTTCAGTGAGTTGAAGGAACACTCCGGCAGTCTATCTTTTCCTCTTACACACTGATCACTTGCAGGCTTTAAAGCTACGAGGTCGTTTCTGCTGTGAGTGTAAGCCGACGATCGCTGCTGGCCTCCCCAAAGGAGCGAGCGACAAACATTTTGCGTTTCATGTCGCAGGATGCCGACGAGACCGGCGTTCTGTCCTTTAAAATGTGACATGTTTTCTGTGAAGCCTTTCATTGTCAGATGAAACATTAAATAGATTACAGTGTATCCATTACAGACAGGTGTGGTATATCTCCTTTCAAAGGACAACATCTGAACTTTGTGCAGACACTCAGAAGTAATTATGCATTTACTCTAATTTGCCACTATGGGGAAAAGCTTTTAAAAATATTCTTAATTGCCGTTAAAAGACAAAGGCAGGCATCTATTTAGTAATTACAGCGTCACAGCTGAGTTTGTCAAAATAACTGAGGCTGCACAAAAGACATACGGACGACCGTAAGATGCAGCAGAAAGCTGACTGACTGGTACTGGCTTCACTGACACGCTGGCAGGCACGTCTCTGCACAGTCAGTCCGGTCACGATCAGTTCTGCTTTTCTAATCACACCGAGAGCTGATACAACCCTAACCCCTCTGATGGATAGACTTTATATGTCCCAGATAAGCGGGACTTTGCTTCTTCTGCAACTGTGTAGTTAAAAGGACCATAGGCTTGTGTGACAATCTACAAAGGAAGTGGGGGACGGGGCGGCTGAGGCTCAGGGGGTGGAGCGGGTCGTCTAGAGATAGGAAGGTCGGATCCACTGGTTCGAATCCCGGCTCCCCCAGGCTTAGCTGAGCTGTATGTGAAAGTGTCCTTGAACAGGATACTGAACCCCAAATTGCTCCTGATGTGCAGTTAGCACCCGTCCGCCATCAGTGTGTGTGAACGTGGTCTAATGTGGCAAGTGTAGTAAAGCGCGTTGAGTGTGCAGACTTGAAAAGCGCTATATAAATGCAAGTCCATTTACCATTTGTGTGCTCATCTCTGAGGAATAAAAACACAATCACAAACAGCATGGCCACTGTTTCAGTGGGTTTTCTCGACAGATTTGCATGCAGGGAAGATTGCTACAAATTGCGAGCCGGCTGCAGCACGCGCGATCTGAAAATGGCTAACATGGGTGCCGAAGGGAAGCGAGCAGCAATTCCTTTTGGTGCTTTGCTGTGCTCTTGTCTCCTGTGTCTCCCCAGCAGGACATGGAGAAGGGCAGAAAAGAGTACTTGCTGAAACACAAGAATAAATCCCAGTGCAAGTCCAAGAGTAAAATGAAAACGTGCCTGTACATGAGAAAAAGTCATGACACACCGAAGAGGAAAATGTAAACGCACTGTTACTGTATTCTGGTCAGCAGCATCCCTCTTAAAGCACTTTCTTCTTCCCTGTAACAGTGTTGATTTTGGCTTTGTACCATACCAGGAATATTACACGTGGGCAGTTTTATTCACTTGTTCAGATTTTACTGATTTTGACAATATTCCTGCTTTTTGGGATTACATAATGGGAGGTGGAGGTTTGGGTGGCTTACCCGTCGATGATGAGGTGTTCATAGGGGGCCTTTTTGTCACAGACAGGACACACCCAGGTTGGCTTCTTCTCGTTCATCTGGATGTAGAGTGTGGCGTCAAAGCACTGCAGGTGGGAGCATGTCAGCGCCCGGCATGGGATCATCAGCCGCATCTTCCCCAGCTGCACAGTGTGTGCACACACGTGCAGTCAGGGCAAATAGAAGTCACAAACAGCAGGGATGAGATGGAGGGAATACGAAAGCATAAATGTCACAAACACGCCGAACCCACATGGAAAGGGTGCACGATAGGGGTAGACAAGACAATTTGACAGGTGGATCACGTACGCAAGTCAAAGTTAAAGGCGTGTTGAGGCACACAGAAAAACAAGAAAACAGGAGAAAGAAAGGACAGACACGTCTCTGCGTGAGCGGATGTCTAAACACTGCATTAAATTCATGTGGAGCAGGGAGGATGTTTACCGGGCAGAGAAGCGACACACGAAGGCTGGTCGTGGCTATTTCACTGTCCGGGTCTGCTGTCAGCTTCTCTTTGACTGCAGGAGACAAGTAAAAGAAATCCGAACATGAGTGAGCGAGAACCAAAAGACTCCTTCACGACTTGTTTAAAACCAAGGTCATGAATGAGGCAGTTTTCTGTAATTCACCTCACGCTGTGAGGGACTGACTGAATCTCTGCAACTCTTTCTTCTCACATCATTTCCTATACAGTCTAAAATATGTGCAGATAAACAGCGTTTGTGCATTTTTATCAACAAAACGATAAAAGTGTAGCAGCTTACAACCCTGATTCTAAAAAACGGAGCACTGTGTAGATTCTAAATAAACCAGAATGTGATCTCTTACTTGTTAACTTGACTTGCACTCAATTGAAAACAATTCAGAGACAGTATATCTGATGTTGCTTTGTCTTCATATACGCTTATTCAGCATTTGATGCCAGCAACATGTTTCAACCAAGGAGGGACAATGAAAGTCTGGGAAAGACACACTTACTAAAAAAAAAAGAAAAAAGTAAAATGATGTAACTTACACACTACACTACACTACACTGCCCTTATAAAACAATAAGGGCACATACAGATAAGAGCTCCTCATAGCCATCTGATACAGACTCCCGATCCAAAACAGTTCTGAAATCTGTAAACATCAGCTTGTGAAGCTCATTTTTAAATAAGACAACATGAAGAGAGTAAGATCTAAAGAAAGCCCAACGCCATTTTCTAATGAAATTGCATTTAACATAGATCAATCATCGGTTTACTGAGATAAACACGGGCCCTGATATCGATCCAGTGTCTCTGATCTTTGAAAACACTGTTGAACGTCCTTACTGAGTGCTCTGGAGTGGTCGGGGTTTCTGATGCCTTTCGCCCGTAGTCTCTGTAACAGCACTGTGGACGACTGCTGCTTCACCAAGTACACTGCCATGGAGTAACTCTGTGGACACACACGAATACAGACAGTGATGTGATAATGTGCAAAGTGGCACTTTTACATCCCTCATGAGGGATTCCCGGGCCGCACTTGCCCGGCGTGACACGAGGTTGATCCAACTGCTCAGAGACAAATGTAGTTCAGCCATGCGTGAGGAAGAACTTGTGCCCTGATGGACTTTTCGCTGCGAGATGGTTCCTTTACTGCCCTCTACTGCTCGTCTGCAGAACGTCAAGCTCCACCCAACTCCGTCAAAACCAACACTTGAGATAAATTAACAGATTTATTTGGTCTGAAATGTAGGGCTGCAGCTATCGATTCTTTTTGTAATCGATTAATCTCAACATGCATTTTGTCCATGTGAGGTCACAGTTTTATTCTTGCTTCCTCTGCTCATCCATTAAAGATTTGTGTCTGTAAGACCTCCACACAGTGGTGGGCAGACATCCCGCTTCCTGAGCTTCAAACTGCCGCCCACACACATGCATGTGATGCGTACATTTTCATTATGTAAGCCTACGTGGCTCACGTGGTCACTTTATCTTTTATGACTGCTGCTTTTCTGGATCTTACGTAATGCCCAAGTAAAGAACCTTATTAATTTTGTCTATAAAAAGCTGTATACATAAAAAAATCTACTCCCACACACACAGACACACAATAATATATAGTAAAAGTCTGCATCGCTGTCTGTCTAGACTGTAACAGAAGAACATGATGATTCTCCTGATCCAGTCTTATTTACAGCGTCTTGATGAATACATTGGAAACCTAATCAGGATTAACGGAGGATTTCAATTAACTGTCCCATAAACTCCATTGAGATAAGAGACAGTTCTTGATATTGCATACAGACGAGCTTGTGCTGACAGAAATGTATATGAAAATAAAACCAACTAAACATTGTAGGCCACCAAACCCTGGAGTGACATTTTTAAATGTATTCATGCTGCCGCCAAAACACAGACATGGAAAAATCTGCAGATCAAATTAAATTCCTGTTTGTATCCACTGCAGTCCAATAAGAACAATCCAACGTCTCTGTGCAGCTATATGTTTATACTATTATATACTTGTCTAAAATATTACTACACACCATGTGTATATTACTATAGTGGAATTAGTGTGTGCATCTTGTACTTCTGTGTCACATCTGTGTGTGTGGTATTCACTCTATTTTACTTATTTTACTATCTTTCTTATCTTTATTATCTATCACTGTATCTCGATTTTTCTCTCTGCTCCTGCTGAAACAAGTGAATTTCCCTGGCGAGGGATCAATAAAGTCTTATCGTATGATTGAACTTGATAAATGACTTTATCACTATTGCATTTTATCAGCTTGAAAGCATAACCGAAGTCAAGGACTTGGTGACAAGACAAGATCTGGAATACTTTAATCTTGAACAAAATTACTTAATGCATCAGAATGAAAAGGCCAACAGAACTGGTTGTTCAGAACAGTTTTAATAACCTTAATAAAAGACTGTATCAATGTATTTTCATTCATATCTTATAATCTTTCTATTTATTTGTATTCTTTAAATGTTATTCTTTTTATTCTGCTCATTATAATTGTGAAAAACAAAATGCAACCTAATTGAACGTGCATGTTTCCATCTTGAATCAGCTCCCTTTGCCTTTTCAAACCTCCCTTTTTAGAAACTGACACTTTGGTCCTTACCCTTCCGATCTCAGCGGTCCACGACACCACGATGGTATTGGGGACTGTGGTGGACAATCTGACCAGTGAGGTAATGTTGATGGGCCGGCTGGGCCGCTTGGGCTCTACGCCATTTTTGGTTGGAGGAAGATAACCCTGGATCAGGAAATATAATGACGTTAGATTCTAACACTCGTCAAATAAAAATCCTGTCGCTCCTCTCGTTCCTGTGGTTACTCACCGGCAGGTTACATGGCTTGCCGTTGACTTTCACGCACAGATTGGGTGGAAAATGGTCTTCCTGAGGACAGCTCGTCTCCGACAGGCAAAACCGCAACTGAACTTGAACTGAGAAGTCACATTTGGTCCCCGAGATGTCCCTTTGAGCACAGAAACAAATTTATCACCACACATCTGCAGAACGCATGTACATCTATCAATTATTCAGCATCCTGCACTGACAGAGCGGCGTTCGTCTTACATCGAGCTGCTGATCTGCTGGACTTGCTGCGGCGTTAATGCGAAGGCGAAACACGTCTCCTGAAATCGCTGGCTGTTGTCTGATGCTGCAGAGAGGGACAGAGAGGAGGGGAGACATTTTAAATGAACATAAATTATAAACATCCACCAAGTTTCTCACAGTGACAAAATGTCGGCCAATTATAAAAAGAAATGTGACCCACACAGAGTGAGATTCAGAAGACCGAACCGTTGCAAAGACAAAGCATGGCTGCATACTCTTTTAATCTACAGATGGAGGTAAAACAGAAGATTTGTGAACAGTAATGTATCCGAGACATGAAATTAGCAAAAGCTAAACAATAACTGGATGTCAAACCACATCACCTCCCACAGAGGTGAAGAAGAAGAAGAAAATGTGTGCACGTGTTCTATTTATAGGCCCACCGAGAGGTGCTGGAAATAACTGGTGCTGCTAACCCAACCTTCATTAAAGAGACAGCAGGTTCGCAAAGGCACGAAAAGTTTGTGTGTACATGTCAGAAGACGGTGAGAAGATGGAGCTCAACCAGACTGTGGTTTTCATCTGTACTTACAGGAAGAGTTTAACAGTTTGGTTTATCTGCTGCGTCACTTTCTTTCTGCGAGGTAGATGAAGAGATCAATGCCACTCTCAGATCTGTGTTCAGTATGGAGCTAGAGGTGGGAGGTGATTAGCTTAGCTTCGTATGAATACAAGAACAAAGGGGAAACAGCAAGTCTGGCTCAATCCAAAGATAAGACAATGGACTGAAAAAAGGCCAATTACAAAATAATAAAGATTATTTATATAGCAAAAAGTTACCAAGTGGTTTTAAAAGACAAAATAAAATGGTCGACATATAATGATACACAAGTAGTAAAAAACTGTTTAAATGTTCTACAACCTTAAGCAGCACGAGCTAAAAATGAGAAAGAATAATATAAGTTCAATAAAACCAGAGAAGATAATCAAAATAGGCCTCATGAACCTCCAAACTCAATAGTTTTTAAGGTCTATTTTAGTTCATTGAGCGCTCAATACCTAATTTTAGCAAGATATCTCATGCAGGAGTAACAAGACTATGTTCATTTATTCTGTTTGGTAAATAATCTGTCTTTAACTGCTGTTTTAAACTGATTCAACCGTAAAGTTGTGTGTGTGCTAGGGGAGGCGCTGCACTGTTAGCATGCCAATGGGGAAGACATGAAAATGCAAACCAGACTAACAGTTATTCTGCTGTTCACGATATTATCACTGATTTCATCACAGACCGGACATATCTTTTATTTTTTTGGTGAGCATCCTTCTTTTTTTGTGATGAACAAACTGCTCAGCGGGCAGAGGACACTACGATAGAGGACACTGGTCGCAGAGATGGGAGTGCCTATTGGAGGTGTTGGTCCATGGTAGTGTTGTCACGATACAGGACTTTATAACTTCGATACAAAACCCTGAAAATATGAAAAGTACTGATATTTGATAGCATGTGTAAAATGTGGGAATTAAAATTTTTGCACATGATGAATATTACGAGGCGTTGGTACTGTGTGGTAAGAACAACACATTTAAAGTAATTAACTTGTGACTGCAGTCAGCAGAGTGGGAACAGGCAGGACCGTGTGTGTGTGTGTGTCGACTCGCTGAGAGAAGGTAGAGCGAGAAAGCGCAGCTGCTACCAGCAGAGCCACTCTGGAACATGATTACTGCAACAGTTTCAAATATTTAGTATCGCCTTTTTTTTTTTCCAACACTAGCTTGCACTTCAGACAGGCTCCTGTGGCAGGTTCTGCACCTGTCCCTGTCCATCTTTAGTTAGGAATCCATCGAATTTCCACACGTCGGGGACACAATAAGCAAACTGAGCTTTCAGCCGCGGGACAGGCTTAGAATTTAAAAATGACTGGACAGATGCCGGATGGCAAGTCGAAATAAATGAATCAGGGAATCGATAGAGGACTGGTTAGAACTGAAGAAGCCTCTTGGATGAGAGGTGAAACTGAAACAGTAGCATACGATACAGCAGTTAGAATCACCGTGAGAACCTTCATCAACATAGAGGACTGTAGTTTATCAAGCTAGGCGGCTTTTCCAGGCCACTGATGTGAGGACACACAGGAGTTCACCACGATCAACTTATCACGGAGGTTTTTTCAGTGTGATCAGGGTGAAATCTTACATCGTCCAGCAGGTATAAACAGCAAACTGAAGCATGCCGACAGTTTGGAATCACTGACGAGCTGAAGACACACCAGAAGTATTTCTATTTTTTTTTTAGGACGAACAGAGAACCAAGCTCAGTCTGAACACACCAACTAAAATCTTCACCACAAGAGTGCTCTGTGCACCTGTGAGTGAGCGTTACACACCGCTGTTAAAATACTGGAGGACCCTGTTTGCGTGCACATGCCGTATTTAGTGAATCTCAGAGGGAATCTTCTGGCCCGAGGGCTGTGTGAGCGAGGGGGAAGATGAGTTACAGGATTACCTGTCAGGAATCACGATTGTTGCTTTAATTACCGAAAATAATGTAGAAGTGTCAAACACATGGAGGGAAGCTGCGCGCACACATGATCAACGCGCACTCTCAGCAGGTTAAAGTACACGGAGGCTATTTCTCTCCATGCTGGCCGTTGAGGGCGACGAATTCTGCAGCTCCTGTGGATGATTACTGGACCAATCATGTTCCTCCTCTCATCAGCCTTTCAAACAGCCATTAATTTTCACAGTAACGACCCATTTCGCCGCCCACATGCTGTATAATTTGCATGGCGTGTATTCGCGGTACGCTTTCGTCCTCGCATCTTTGGAGCGGCAGCCTGTGTGCTGCAGAACAAAATCATCGGCACCAAGTGTGCTTTCGAACAACAGTCTTCCTCCTCTCCGGGCACACGCGCTAAAAATAGAAAGTGCTCTCTCACTCTCTCTCACTCTGTCCTCTCTCACTCTCCCCCCTCATGTCTCCATCGCTCTATAACTCACCCTCTCTCTCTCCCTCTCTCCCTCTCTCTCTGGCAGTGGATTTGTTTCTGGTGTTTCAGTGTGTGTGGTTGGGAGAGATATGAGAAGGGTTGAAATGAGCTTTGATTGATGTCTTCCTCTTTTTCTCTCTCTCTCTCTCTCAGACACACTAACTTACTTTCACCCCAACACACACACACATGCACACACAAGATCCCACCGCGGCCTCTTTAACTCCAGTGATTTAAGATGCAGCAAAGTGTCTGACACCAACTTTAGGAGGTTCTAATTGTTTGACACATCATGAGACGGCTGGATATCAGACCGTTACGCTTTTCTGACACGGTTCGTTTGAATGTGTTCCTGTTCTGTTTGTTCCCGTTTTCCTCCAGCTCTGCCCAGATGTGCTACATCTGATTGCTCAATGAGGTGCACCTGTTCCGGGAATAAAGCGCTTAAAAGCTCCTGCATCAGCACAGAGAGGCTTCTGCTGGGGGACTGATTGTTTCTCTGTGTCTCATCCTGAGATTCTGTGCTGCTGTCTTGTGACTGCGTGCCTTCTGGTAGACTTCATTTTGTGTCTTAGTTGTTTATATGTCTTCATGTTGATGAATCCCATGAATATGGTCGTATTAAAGATCTCTTTATGTGGTTGATTTTGGGTCAGTGGTGGAGTTTTGCTCGCCTTATAATGCCGCCTCAGGACGGTGTTTAACACCAGAGAAGCAGAAGCATCAAAAACAGGCAGTGAAACTGAGCATCAGGAGGTCAGACCATTCTCTTCTTCCCTTATTCATTCATTACTCAATCATTATCATAACCCATTTTTATACTGCCTTGTAATTTAAGTATAGCTTCTTGCGTTGGACAAAAGTATATGAATCTAAACAGTTCAACATTTTTGGAAATGTGTTGCCGAGTGTCAGACGAGGAACAGAATAACATTCTCATATCTGTCAATTAAATATTGCTGTACATGTTCAGATTAGCTCATCACAGAGACTGGAAACAGCAGTAATTCATACATTAACACGCTCGATCTTGTTTGTTGAATTTACACAAAAAGCAAAGTGTTAAAACATCAAGATGTGATTTCAGAGGCGGTTTACGTGTAATCTTTGGTTTACAGTCTTATGACTCAGCTAAGCTAATCAACTGCTGGGTCCAGACATGTATTTAGCATCAAGACATGAGAGTGGAAACTTTATTAACTAACTCACAGCGACAAAGTACAAAGTTTGGCTTTCTTATAATAAAAAATAAAAAATTCAGTCATTTGCAAACAAACTGTGTTTGCTGACAAAGGTTGTACGTTGTGTTCCTGAGCCCGTGTAATTGACACAGTCATGTGTTTCACAAAGTTTAGAACCTCACCTCATCCGTGCTTGTGAATGACTGAGGCTCTGGAGGACGCTCCGTTCATAACAAATCATGATACTATCACCTGTCACCAATGAGCCTGTTTACCTGTGAAACAGGTGCTTTTGGATCATTCCACAACTTACGCAGTCTGCGGTCGCTCCTGTCCTGACTTCAACTAAATTCAGAATAAGCACATATTTATAAAAAACAATCACACAACATTACATTTATTGTTTCTGTGTTGTTTTTTATTGAGTATATTCCATAAAAGGATTAGCAAATTATCACATTTTGTTTTCCTTCATGATTTACACAGCATCCCTATTTTATGAGTGCTGAGTAGGTAAATAAAAAAGGGTTTTACTACAAAAACATGTTTCCGGTACTCAATGTAAGGTATCATAATAGTACAGTCACTTTAAAAGTCCTGTCATACAGGAAAAAACATTTGGCGTTATATAACGGATTAAACTTCCTACAGAGTATTTAAGGACTAAATCTAAATCACTCCACTGACACATGAGCACACAGACAGCTGGAAACAGAAAATCATAATTGGCTTGATTAATTCGACCGGTCACCTTATTAGGTTTTAGGAAATGTATTGTCAGATACATTCATCTATCTAGTGCTATGTAGCCAAATGTTAGGGGGATAAAAATGGATATTACATTTTTCAGCTGCTCCTTGTTTAAGTATTTTTTCCGGTCAATTTTATAAATGTTGCACAAAACAAACATTTTTAATTTGTACAACTTTTATCAAAACTGTGATCAGTTCATATTTTCTGCCTCATCTGACAGATAAACTTTGCATGGTTCAGAGATAGTCAAGCAAAAGCAAGCACACATAATCATGTTTATCTTATAATTAATTCAAGTTTTTCAATGCTCTAAAACAACCTTGACCCGATCGAGACTGCAGTCTCATCAAATATCAAACTCTTGAAAACACATAAGTGTGAAAAGACTGACGCGTGGGACATTAAATCTGATTTCATCACGTGAAGCCGAGGCAGAATCTCACGAGTTGAGACATTAAGCCATTATAAAGAATGAAGCCGACTCCATCACCGAATGTAATTTCAATAAATGATGTCTCTATTTGAGTTCACTGAAAGAAGACACTAAATTAATGACGGCATGAGCTGAATTGTAATTACTGTTATTAAACACATTTCTGCCACTGCCTGTAATCTTATTTCTGCTTAGTGGTGCTTATTAGGATGTGAACGTTAATAAATCAATGAGATATTTGTTCTGTGACTCGAGTGCAATTACAATAAACAAATAAGAGTGTTTATCAGTGACACGAGGAAGAGTTTGTTCTGACTGAACATCAGTGGTGTGGTTTAAGCTGAGGTCATCAGCGGAGAGGACGACGTTCAGCTGAGTCTTTCTAAAAGTCTTTCCGAGTTGTCGTAAAGAGACGAGGCTAGATGCAGTTTGTGATGGACCGCGTGCTTGACGTCAAGCTTTAAAGTTAGTCCGCTTGTTTTGACGCCACGCTACAACCGACAGGAAACCATGTGAAAAGTGTTATCACGGACGTTGGGACAACCTGCAGACTCTGAGCCCGTCATGGTTTGAGACCTCTGCTGTACATGACATTGTCTTATAATGTAAAATGTATGTGTTGGAGAGACAGATGGAGGGAAGAGTGACAGATGGGAACGTGACCTTCAATGGTTTGCTGTTTACAGTGTGGAGGGAATAGACTGAGGAGAAGCCAAAACATCCAGTCAGCTGCCATTATATACTATATATAACAACAAACTAAAGGGCTGCAACCAAAGATTATTTTCATTGATAATGTTAATCCTAATATGTTGATTAGCTTCTTAAATGTGAGGATTTGCTGCTTTTCTTTGTCATTTATGATCGTAAATGACAAATCTTTGGGTTTTGGACTGTTGGTTGCACAAAAGAATCTATTTGAAGACGTCACCTCGGCTCTGGGCACTTATGATTTTAGTTTTTGGCATTTAACAGACTAAACAATCAATTAATGATGAAAATGATCAGCCTGCTTCTGAAAATGATTGTTCGTCTGGGCCCTACTTCAAGTAGAATAGGCGTGATCACTGCAGGCAAACTGTTTGAAACTGTGCACACATCTCAGTGAGCACAAGGGACAGCATGGAAACATATAGTGTAAAAATAATCAGACTGGTGATAAATGAAGTCAACTAACTACTGTTAATGACCACGCTGAGAGGAAGCTGACTAACAGTTGTCATTTACACTTGAAGGTCTACCAGTACAAAGCCTCTGTGAGCTAAAGCAGACACTTTGTACCCTACACGTTCAAGATTTATGTTCCAGTTTGGTCACATCTGGTCTCAAAGCACTTGTTACCTCACGGTGAAATATTTCTACAGTTTGTCCTCCAGTTAAACTGAAACCCAGCTGTAAGAACTGAGTTATAGAACTCCATAGTGAAAAGATGGAGGAAACTATCAAAAAGCTCATTTGTGGCTTGCGAGCGTTCTAGTTTGGAAAGTGTGAAATATTATTGCAATGTGATTTTGACCCTGCAGTCAGCAAAGACGCAGAAAACTTTTGGTTCTCGGTCGTCTCTCTCTGGTTAGAGGAGACGCCGTGTGAGCTAAGCTACAGAGAATGTGCTCGGCTCTACAGCCCAGCTCCAGCACAACAAAGCCCAGCTGGAGTTTATTAACTTGTTAGTGGCTTTGCTACTTTTTCTCTGTTTGGTACACCACAGGCACACACACACTCACACACACACACACACACACACACACACACACACACACACACACACACACACACACACACACACACACACAAAACAAGCACGCACACACAACACACAACGTGGACACACGCACACACACAAACACACACACACACGTACATACACAAAACAACACACGCACGCACAACACACAACGTGGACACACGCACACACGCACACACACACACACACACACACACAGAGCCACACAGA
>CAEMYA010000003.1:1489796-1503618 GCA_903131615.1 Diplodus sargus | reverse complement strand
GTGTGCTGACAGGACGGCTCAGGCTGGCATTAGATTTTCTCCGCCTGGCAGCCGGCCCTGCTATCGCCATCTATGCATTCATAATAGTCATAATAAACATCTAATTAGGATTTAATTTTTGTGAAAAAGAGTTTCCACCTGCCAGGATTAAAACAAGAGAAGAGAAATATTATATACATACATACATACATACATATACATACACACACACACACACACACACACACACACACACACATATATATATATATATATATATATATATATATATATATATATATATATTTCAAACTTAATAGAGAAATTTAAATAAACTCACTCTGCCTGTTAAGACAATTTTCAAGATGGACCCACACTTTGTCTTGGGTTCAATATTTGTGTCTCTGCTTCGGTGGATTCTGACTTCATTCATTCTTGAATTGCCAAATATTCCGAGTCCTACATCTGAAATCAGGAGGATTTCATGCTTTTATTTGTTACATCTAATACTAAATTGAATACCTTTCGGTTTTACACTATTATTTGGATAAAACAAGCAACATGAAAGCAAAAATTAATAATCAAGAAAATAATAACAATATATATGATTTCACCCATTTCGCGCAGCTTCCTCCTGTTTCCCATATTCTATATCCCTTTCTGTATCCCATACTCCCGATTAGATGCTGCTACATTGGCGAGAGTGGTGTCAGGAAATGCATCTTTAATCGTAACAACAGTTTGTATCTCTGCTGAGGCGTTTCCTTTCATGCAGGTGCAGAATGTTCAACCTTGTTGGCTGATGGCCGTAGTCTTTGCGGTGCGTTCAAGTGCAGCTTGTTGGACGAGACACGGGGCATGTGAGGTGATCCAACAGCTGGCCTTGTTGCAAGCTACTCCGTTGAGGTCAGTTTGGTAACAGGATTGGAAATGGGATAATCAAAGCTTCTCCTCTCTCGATCTGACAGAGAACCCATTAGGATCAGGACGGATCTGATCAGTCTGTTCCGACTGAACTGGTTCCATGAGGCTTTTTTATTCTAATTATTAGTGGAACACTAGAGTCCATGTAAATGCAGCTAATATCTTGTTGCTAGTATATAATACACACTATGCCCTAGTCAGTGCGTAGTGAAACACACTGAAAGTAACAGTGTAAAGAAAGAGCAGCGTTGTTTATGTTTGAGATGAGCTCAAGGAGCATCAAATGTTAGGAGTCACAGTCAGGGCTCAGGCCCTCTAATCAGGACACTCGTGAGGATGATGATGCACCATCTCAGCCTAAGACGAAAATCCAGCTGGTTTTCCGGGCTCTGAGAGGGGAGCCATGCTGTGTGCAGTGTGTTTACAGTTCAGAGCAGCCTTCCTCCTTTGTTGATGTTCATTTGTTGTGAGAAGGCTGAGCTGTTTACAGTGAGACAGAGAATCCTGCTCGGGATCGTGCAGGGCAGCGAGAGCGGGTGAATCTCGGCTTGTGTTCTGATGCTGAGTGAAGAGGTGATTTATAGGTTGCCGTGCTGTAGATGTTTGGGAATATTTCCTCCATGACTTGTTTTATATAGCTGATAATATGTGTGATATACTACCCCTACTGATTCACCGAAGAGACACAAATCTGCTTGACAATCCAAGGGCGAAACGAGACGAACAGAACAACTGATTTGCACCGATTAAGTGTGCTTGCTCAAGGACATTCAAGCAGGGTTGATAACTGAGGACTGAACCAAGACATCTGGATGACTGTGTAGAAACACTCCCTGATGTGAATTTCTGACATCCTGCAGGTGTTTAGTGTAACAGAGAAAGTTACATTGGTGATACAGTGATTTGCCCAACTGTAACTGTCGCCTCGTTACTCTTGATTGGGGGGAAAAATGGAACAGTTGATTACATCGACTCTTACGAACTCACGTTAAATCTCACACAGTGGCCTGATGTCAAACAGTTTTCACTCTGTGATTTATTGATTCAGCGCTGATTGTACTTGACATTGCTTTCTTGATTAGGCTGCTGTTAAAAATCAGCAGTTCCTACAGATGTGTCACAGTAAAATGTTTTATCGTGAAGGGAACGAGTGACGCAGTGAAGGGGCTCAGATCAAGAAGCAGAACAGGTTCTTAGAAAAGATTAAACATTAATATATGTCATTAATACATGTTGGGGTGTCACACATCAGATTTTCAATCAGAAATGTACTATAATTAGCTTTTAATTCATATATTCAAAATCAGTAGGATCTCTGATTCTCCCAGTGTTTTATTCTCCACCTACTTGCATTGAACCTCAAGGAAAAACACACTTTGACAACACGGCTTGCTTCAGCATCAGTCTACAACTGCACTTCCACACACTTATCCTGTGTGCAACAAAGACGAGAGGAGAGATCCATTTGTTTGAGGAGAGGGTCAACTTGGAACAGATTTGAGAAACCAAATAAGTATTTTTATTGAGAGGACAGCCTGAGAGATGACAGGAAATGAGATGAGAGAACGGGTGGGAGGTGACACACAGCAAAGGGCTGCAGGTCGGACTCGAACTCTGGGCCGCTGCGGTGAGGACAGAGCCTCTGTACGTGATGTGGTAGTCTAACAATGGCACAGTGGCAAGTGCTGAAACAACTGAAAAGTCAAACTGAATCATGGAATTGGAGAATTGTGACGCTGCAATTCATTAGAAAATAAGGCCCGTCTCTAATGACAGCCTATCTTTAATAAAGGCCTGTTTGTTGGCAACTTTATAATATATTTATAAAATGTAACATATGATAAAATCATGGTTGCGTTTCCATTTTGTTCCTTGTATCCACCAAATCTAGCAACCTTCTTTATCAAGACAGACTTTATTCAGTATAGTACGCCAGTGAGTTTGGTTTCATGTGTAGGCAGGAGAAGTATCTGTACATTCATGGAAATTCTGAATACTGTTCCTAATAATTATTCTCTAATTTGAAAAAGATCATGAATATATAACGTCACCTTCCTACATATTATGTTAATCAATCCTTCAATGCAGCTGAATGCATACTGCATCTGCCTCACTCATTGACAGTTACCACAAATCACAAACCAAATGCTCAGAAAAATAGCCAGCAGTGCTCAACCGTGAAAAAGTAGCTAACGGCTGGATTAACACAAACTTTTAAGGATGAAGAGTTTGTAGAAACACCAAATATCAATTTACTTCATAACCAATTCAGTCAATCATTTTGTGGCTGCTCTGCAGGCACTTGAGCTGCCTAACGTACAGCTATAATCAACATGATATATGCAACATTACAAGTACATGCAAATAACACCATTAATTTGACTAATGATTATGTAAATTAGAAATATTTTACATTTGCACAACACAAAAGAATGAATTTGAACTTTGCACCTAAGAGTTGAGTTACAGATTCTCCCACTTACATAAAAATGAGTCCACTAATTTTGACAATCAATTCTTAATTTCAGTCTTATTTCAAGTAAAAATGCCAAATGTTCTCTGTGACTGTTGGTTTTGAAGCTTTTCTTTGTCATATTTGGTAGTAAAATAATATCTTTCCTTTTTAGAGTACTAGCTGTGGGATATGCAACATGAAAGCAAAAAGATGAATCAATCAATAATTAATTAATATCTTTAATTAAATACTTGTTGTCTCTCCAACATTAAATGAAACCATCAATAGTTTAAGTGTGTAAGTGTATATAAGGTATTATTCCTATATTTTAGCTTCATCTTTGCAGCTGGAGAAAGTGGAGATGTGTTGTTCTTTGTCAAACTGTATCACAGAGATGAAGATGGATTTTTCCGTTGGCTTTGAAAAACATAGTGAAGGTGAGCGTGACTGCGAGCTTCTGGCCTAAATAGACTGTAAGATTTGTAACAATGAAACCATGGCTTCTGTTTTTTTGAAGAGCTTTCCAAGATTCAGTATACAACAATAAAATCATGTGCTGACTCATCTTTGAAGGACGCGAGGTTCTTGATTAGACTTTTTTACAACATGATTTTCCTCCATAGTTCTATATGAATACCACAGCGATCTTCCCATGATACAAGACATTATGCGCAAAAATGCTCATCAAACGCGAAATGGGCTTGCATCCTCTTCCCGAAGATATGGTGATTAAAATCATGTATAATGCATGTGCAGCACAATGATATCCATAATGAGCACAGAGCCATAGTCCTCTGTGGAGGACGGATAATGATGGAGACGAGACTGGAGTTCAACCAGTGAGGTCGCCATGGTAATGGAGGAGAAGCTGGTGCGGCAGACCAGACTGTCGACCAGTTTGGACTGGCAGGGCTAAACTGTGGGCTGACTAACCTTTATCTCACAAATTGATGAGACTCATCAGAGAGCATACGGCTGCATGTGAGGGAGGGGGAGATAATGACGGGAGGAGGTTATATGAGGGGGAATAACGACGTTTACATGCACAGAAGACGCGAGGTTGCTGCGAGAAACCAGGAGACGATGGGAAAACTGAAAATACATCGATATACATTTATGTGAAATCTCAACATTAATGCAGCTGAACAGAAACCGCGTCTTCTTTTCAGCTCCATTACCGTATTTGTGAACCAAGGCTGTCATATTTTAAGTGTATGATGGTGATGTATACCGCTGCGGCTTCAAGAGTTTTTAACATTTGGAATGATGCCGCAGTGGGAGGACTAGCTCTGCAGTGAGAGAGCACACAGGTCTCTTTCTAATGTGCATGTGTGCAAAAAGGTTTCTTACATTTATTCACCTTATATTGTTCTCTCAGTGTGCTCCCATTCATTATTCGCTCTGTGAAGTGCCGGGAAACGCATATAAAGCAAAAAACAAACCGCGTTTTTGAAAAGAGAACAGCAAACAAAAGCTACTTAACACAGGCAAACAAACCCACTGCTGATTCAATTAAAGGCTCTTAAATGTACTGACTTGGTAAGTCTTAAAATAATACAGATTGTATATGAAGAAAAAAAAATGTGTGAAAGCGTCCAAATGTTGTTCAAACTGAAGCCAACGTGAGAGGAATGTGCATGAAGACACAACGGGTCAGAGCGAACGCACAAACATCACTGCGTTACGGACCAGCTGCAGCGAGGACCTGAAAATGAGCAGCACGCCTCGTAGAAACAATCCAGGGTTCCCACACCTTCCTAAACATCGAATTCAAGGACTTTTCAAGGACCCGTTCCAATTCGCTTAACTTCAAAGACCAAACACGGCGTAGGTCGAGACACGGACCAAGATTAAATACTGTTTCAATGCTGAGAATGTGATCATGGCAACCAGAAGCTCACAGACAGCATTAGGAAGAGACACAGAGGCTTGAATGTGAGAGGACGTCTCTGTGTTACTGCCACGGCAGAACACTGCGGGGGAAATACGGACAGCCAAAAGTAGCAGATTTTAGGTTGAAGTTTTTTGCTTTAACTGATCATGGAGTGAGTGGTGAATGCACCATAATGGCTGTAGAACAATGACACCATCAGCATCAAGACTGGTTCCCTATAACCTCGCTCTCACTTTGCTTTTTTTGTCTGAGAGAATGAAGGCTGACCAGCGATCCAGTTGGCTTCTATCTGGCACCATGTCCATCTGCTTTCATGTCTCGATTGTAGTGTAAATGAATGAATAAACACACATTTCTGATTTTGTTTTGTTGGTTGTTGTCTTTGGTTGTCTGTTTTTAATTTTTAAAAAAAGGATCCCATCTATTCACGTCTATTTTGAAAAGCTTTTATATTTTCCCCTCAAATTCCAAAGGTTTGGAGGACGTGTGGAACCCTTGAAAATCTTTAAAAATAACTTCATAAACAGATACAAAAAATAAATACATATGTATTTAAAATCAGAAATTCAGTATAAGTATTACAGGAATAGCGTAACATTATCATGAGAGCCCGACAGATGTATCAGTTGGTCAATATTGGCCATCACCGGTATGTTGGTTAGTTACTCGTTACTTTTCAGATTGAGATTATTCAGTGTTTATAGGCTGTTCATTGTGACGTGTTACCAATAACATAGTGTTGTTTGCAGAACATTATATAAGAAGATGCTGCATCAGAGCAAAAGTGGCACATTTTGAATATGTTTATTTTATCTGCAAACCAACAGAAAAATCACAATACTGATAATTGGAATAATGCTGAATATTGGCCCCCTTAATCAGCCAGGGTCCACACTAAGTATATGTTATCCAACATGAGCTGATATGGATGATACCGTTTATTATTGACACAATTGACAGATGACCACATTTGAGGGATCATCGAAAAAAAATGTGTGTATATCTGCTGATATTATCCACGATTTTGGTATTAGTTCCAAAAAACGTGTCTCAGTCAGGCCCTCATTTATATTTTTGATTCTGGTCCAATAAGCTGAAGCATTAGCCTACACCTTTACAATCTAGTAAACAACGTGGCAGTATGCTTTAACATGAACTCTTTTTTCTTTTATGCAGAATTTGTGTAAGACAAAAACTAATCTAGATTTCTAAAGTCTACATTTTTGCAAATACGCTGCAGTAGAAACAGACTCACACAGACTTATTTATTCCAATCTTTGATGCGAGAATGCACCAAACAAGTAATAACGGCTGCTTTCACTGCACTGCCTGAAGTCTGCCGTGCACATGCGCTCTTGTAAAAACCCTGTTTGAGTCCTGCTACAGCACAGGCAGGGGCGACAAATCAGCTCTCTCCAGCCAAAAAAAAAAAAAAGCAAAATTGGGAAAAAAAAAGAAGCAAAATTGGAGAGCAGGCTGGTGGGGGAAGGGAGTCAGAAAATGAGAGAGAGGAAGAGAAATGGGAGGCAAGGCGAGAGAGGCAACCACAATGGGGGAGGGAGAGAGGGAGAGAGAGAGATTGAGCAGCGGTGAGATTAGAGAAGGTAAACAAGCAGACAGAAGAGAGATGTGGACGAGTGTGATCAGGAGGTGAGGAGACTACAGCTGTTTTTAAAGAAGAGGAAAAAAAAACCCTCACAGTCTGCCTTTGAGTGGAGAATTACATTAATCAAGTGGCTTCATTAGTGCCCTAAAGAGGGTCATCACCTCCAAGCTGCTGCTGTGTGTCTCATTTTTGAAGGGAAATTTCCAGCTTTGTGAAACAATGTGCACCGTCCTCCTCTGGGTTTCTCCTCCTCTCTGCCGCTCTGAGAACAATACGATCAACATGCATTATTTATTTGAAAGTATGCTTGTGTTTTCAAAGTACTGTAGGCGCAGACGTGTGTGTGTGAGAATGATGTGAATGTACGATTCACATTCAAATGAGGGGAGGGTGTGTTCTGCGGGCACAGGTGTATGCCTGTGTGATTTCATCACTTTGCATGCAAATTTTAAGCGGGGATGGCCGCGGAGACGGAGTGAGGCTGGAAGACGGAGGGGGAACGTGTGCAGGAAATGGATAGAGTGAGAGAGGGAGAGGAAGGAGGAGAGAGATGGTGTGATGACAGAGCTGCGGGCGCTGTGTTTGTACATGCATCTGCAGGCAAATTAATCACGAGATGGTCTCTCACTCCATTAAAATGCTAATGTAGGAAAATCTAGACATTTCCATATATTTGCAATATATCCCAGAGCCCAAAGAGTGTTATTATGCTAAATGCAGCCTGGGTGTTGGATGCACACCTAATATAACGACAAATCTGACCAAGATAAAGTCAAGATTAAAAGTCTCTTCAGGAGTGAATTAAATGGTAGACAAGAGAGAAGACACGGTGCTTAAACTCTGGGCCTTCATGAAGTTAGACACGAGAACATTATGGATACTCGGACTTATTAAAAACTATTTCCTTAATCAACTTATTCTAGTTAAGGTTTCAGTTATTTTACAGGTAAGATCTGCTGATTTGTATCTTTGTCTCACTGGCCTGAAGGAGGAAGGACACACACTGAGATCAGATGTCACACACATTTGTTTACTGGAGCTGCAACAATTAATCGATTAGTCATCAACTGTTACTACTACTACTACTCAAAATTCTCTGATTTCAGCTTCTTAAATGTGATAAAATACTTTTGGACAGTGGCTCCACAAACACAGACAAACCTCGACTCTAATTTGTGTTTTATGCACAGATGGCGTTCCCAACAGTCCCGTGCAGAAAACTTTGTTACGCCAGGTTTGCTTTAAATGTGTTTCACAACAAATCGAGCAGAACCGGCCTTCCCCTGTCCTTTCCTGCACCAACTAGGATTTTACAAAGCCAAAACCTAAACATTACATAGAATATTACAATATTTAATAAATAATACATCAATACCAAATTTTCAATGGTATAGAGAAAGACAGTGACTAACAATCTGGTGTTCAGGTGCTAGAAGTTCTCCAACAATTGTTATCTGACTACATTATGAATGGGTTTGCCTCTACTTACACAAAGCTGTCATCAGGTTTTTTGTGTAAAAAAACAATTTTTTAAGGATCAACCTTTTCATCTACAGAATCAGGTGCTGTGTGAAAGCTCACATCTCTTCTCTTGGAAAGATCTTATTAGTTTGGACTCTTGATGTTAAGACACGTTGGCGCGCAGCAGAGTGACGGCTCCACTGCTGTTCTCATAAACGTCTTGGCCCTCCTTGTTAACACAAAGTCTCACCCGAGGACACACGTGACTTTGCGTGGATTAATGCAGATCTGCCAAAATATGCTGTTGATTGTCTACATGCAGCGATTCATTTATATTCAATGGCTCCACACTGATTTAAAATTGGTCTCACAGCGAGATATATATTGGTACAATGAAAATATAATGACACTTTATCATGTGGCAGCATTGCTCGGCCCATCTTAAACAAAGAATTCCATTACAGCAGTCAATACATAACAAAATATAAAAATATGGGCCATTATTCTCCTATAATGCAGACTGAAACTCATCCAGCAGCTGAATGTGGCTCCATAAATTACCCTCAGATCCAAATAGAAGAAAACTGTTTACATGATTCCTCTTTAACTAAATGCTCTCCCTGCTTGTCAGTGGAAATAAACACATACAACAACTACAGTACAACTATTAGGTAAGGTCTCTAAAGGAGAATCTGAGAGAGGATCTGAGAATTAACCCGATTCATATTTTTACTTAAACCTCTTGGGAACCAACTGCGGCCTCCGTCTATTTCGAACTCTCGTGGGAAATCAGAACACGATATTTTAGCAGTAACATTTCTGTGCCCTGTCAACACATTAGCAGGCAGCACAACACCAGCACTGGCAGAGAGCCTCTCCACAGCAGAGGGAAACACAAATGTCAATGTTTTCTGTGACTGCTGCCATCATTATTACAGCAATGATATACTGATATAAATATACACAACCCTGCAGATTATTTTTCTGGCATCTTCACACTCACGGTGTGTAATGGTTAAGGACACATATGGAGTGAGAGAGTGAGAGAGGGATGACGTGCACAAAAATTCCCTGGTTGGTTGGTACGTGTTGTTGTCAACCACTAGGCCAAAAGGATGCTCCACAACCTTCCATTTATTGTGTATTCTTACATTTGCAGACATAGAATTAAATATAATCAGCTGACATTGGTTTTTGTGAGCCTCCGAAAACTAAACTTATCTTAGTCACACAGTTTGTTTTTTACCGATAAACTGTAAATAAAACACGGTGCAGTTCTGTTCGAGACTGATAAGAATCAAGGCCAGAAAAGACTCAATTAAAAGTTACTCATCTGGAATTTCTTGCTACCAGACACTCCGGTCAATTGCTAATAGGTGATGGGTTGAAATAAGTCTTGCGATGTTGGGAAGGCGGCGTGCAATGAATCAAAATAAAGATAATCCATTAAAAGAATTCCCTCAAATGCATTCAAACTAAAGTAACAAGCCTGTTTTGAGGTAGGGAAAGTCAAAAGACGTCAGAAATAAATACTCAAGTAAAGACACCTGAAAATCTATTACAGTAACGAAATAGTTCCCACCTCTGCTGTTACACCAACTCTCACCTAGACTGGTTGGCTTGATGAGCTCGTCCAGCATGTCGTAGAAGGGCAGCCTCTGCAGCTTGACATCTGGGTGGACAGGGTGCAGCGTGGCCGAGGTGGACAGGTGGTGC
The DNA here is from genome assembly GCA_903131615.1 of Diplodus sargus. Taxonomy (NCBI): domain Eukaryota; kingdom Metazoa; phylum Chordata; class Actinopteri; order Spariformes; family Sparidae; genus Diplodus; species Diplodus sargus. Next base: position 1,493,583 of record CAEMYA010000003.1, on the reverse strand, counting down.
GTCAGCCCGGTCAGCTCGTGTTTCCCGGGGCCGAGCAGCGAGAGGGGCAGTAAGGCAGCGGGCGACGGGGCGCCACCGTGCCCGGCGTGACCCTCGTACGCCAGCTGCGTCAGGCCAGCGGGCAGTGCGGCGCCGCCTCCACCGACCATTCCAGCTGTGGCCGGATGGTGCGGCCCGGGCATGGCCAGCTCTGAGTGGGAAACCATTTTGGCAGGGAAACGTCGTCGGTAGAGCTCTTTGATCTTCATGTGCACAGCGGGGCTGCAGCCGGCCTTCAGCAGGTGCAGCGCCTTTGTCAGCAGCTCGTGCTTGCGTCCGTGCTTGTTGCGCCCAGCGTAGCCCAGCAGCACCTGCAGCTCCGACACCCGCAGGCTCATCACCATTTGCTGTGATGGGGGAGGAGATGAGACAGAAGATGAGAGGTCAAATGTTGGAACACTTTATCTAAACTTTCAAACAAAAACTTTCAAATGTATTGAAACAAAAAGACAAAAGACATGAGTAGCGTGGGATCATGGGAGTCGTTGAATTGATCACAACCACTACTGCTGTTGAAAATCTCTGTGACTCAGGCAGAGATGTTCGCGTTACATCTCGTTTGCTGCTGACGTCCCTCTCCTCGCTCTCTAACTCTCTCCCAAAGGATAAATTGACAGCTGAGTTATGGATGCGTCTGAGTTTGAACATTTGGGATAATATAAGTACACAACCCAACAAAATGTAGAACGTGATCTCGTTGTTTTTTTGATATTTCAATCCAGAAATGTTACATATTGTGTCTTCAAGTACCAACTTGAGTGGCAAACAACAGTCACTGAAACAAACACAAACAACAGTAAAAAAAAAATGAAACACCTGATGTGATACACCACTGTGCAGCTTTTATATGGCTGATAACCCTTCCTGGATTAGACTCAAAATTTGGGATCTGAATGGGACCTGGCATTGCAGCCCGCAGAGTTTTAAAGGTTACCCAGCGGCACTACAGGAAAAGTAGAAACAGGTTCAATGTTGTGCTGTTGACGCAATGTGAGTGACATTCAGATGAGACCAAATGGAGTTCGTTTTGAAAGAGAAGCAGAAGCGGAGAGTTGTTCTCTACTGTGCCCCACTAGCGGAGGATCACTTCCAGATTCAGATACAGGATCATTCTTGCTGCTGTACCGAAACAAAGCATGCTGTACACAAACGGCGCAACAGGAAGTCAACAACTTTCTTGTACGTAGTAGGCGGCCAGCGTGCGTCAGAAAACAGAGCAGAATATCTCTATTCCTATTCCTTCTGCTACTTTGTGTGAATGTGACCTCACGCTCAGTTTGCTTTGGAACACTTTGTGGCGACCCTGGGTCAGGCACAGGGGAGTTACTGTGGAAGACATTAGCCCCTCCGCTACCACCAACCTGGCCAGGTGTGGAAATAAATGGACATGAATAGAAATAATTGATTTGCATTAATATTCAGTGTCTTTATCAGACTTGATGCAGGTGTATTGCCTCTCTGAGTCTTTACCGATATTCAGATACCTTAGCTCGCCACATTTGGCTGTTTTCCTCACAGACGTTTCTTTTCTTTTTAAAACTAGGGACTCTGTAGTGAGAGTTTTGCTCTTGCAGAAAAGTAACTCATTGTTGTACAGCACAGGCTCAACATGAAGCTGCGGCAAGCGTGCAGGATAAAGTGTTGCCTGCACCAGAAGCGTTGCAACTACTGACTATTTTCACTGTCGATTAATTTGCTGAATATTTTCACAATTAGTTGATGACTTGTGAAAAATTCTCATCACAATTTTTCCAGAGCCCAAGGTGACATCTTCAAATCGCTACTTTTGTCCGACCAACAGTCCAAAAAACCCAAGACTCTTTGCTCACAATCACAAATGACGAAGAAGACAACATCATTAGTCCAAGTGTTCAAATGAATATGAGAATTCAATTCAGATAAAACTGAAGAAAAACAAGTTATACCCTCTGTGACTCCACCTCAGCACCTCCTCTAACTGTTTAAAGGTAAAGACAAACAAATAAAACTGACAAAAATAACTAAAAAACTAAACATTATTAATACTATCATCATACAAGGTGCAGTTGAGCAAGACACTTCTCACTGTTTGCTCCTGATGACACTGAGCAGATACTGAGGCATGACGCTGTTGAATTATACACTCAAAACCTCACTTGAAAAAACATCGATTTAAAACACCAAGCCGGCCTGGAAGGAATGGGAAGCTTGTGTTGCGTGTTTTCTTTCTCAAATTGCATGGTACAACTCAAAGAACAATCAAAATAGGGGAGCTTTCAAAGACACAGCGCTGAGGAACCGAAAACAGAGCGGGACAAAGAGAAAGACGAAGTGCCGAGAGCTTTATCTCAAGGTGGAGGTGGGTGAAAAAAACAGCTTCAATGAAAACTCAGCTCATCAGCGATCATCCATCACAAGCATCTATTAACCACGTAGACAGCATGCAGCAAATTATAGCTACGAGACAGACTCTAAAAACAGCTTATCTTAGATGCATTACACAAGCTATAAACAAGAACTTTTACTTTGTATGTGCATTGGAATCTGCTCTGTCTCAACACAGAAACACACACACTTAGTGGGCAGACTAGCAGGAATGTCTTGGACAAACTTCCTCCCTTCATCTCCTTTAATGACAGAGCAGGGAAAAAAAACACACACAATTTAGATGACAAAGCACACAGAGCTGTTAGTGCCCGTTGTGTGTTTCCTAATGAATTATTATACACACAGCCATTATTGTTATGTCCTGTATGTTGTGTTCATGAGTGCTGCAGTGTCCGCACAATGTGTTAAACCTTAAAGCCTTCAAGATTTAATCTCCGTTTCTTATAATGAGGCAGATTCCTCTCGGGTAACGCCGAGGTTCTGCATTTGGTTGACATTTAAAACGACATATATGACGGCTGTGGGCCATGTTGTGTGACTCGACAACGGAAGCGACATTTTAGGCTGAAAAAACAAAAACGAAGCACCAGTACACACTTTTTATCACGGGAACAGATTTAATGAAAAATGTTCAACAGATCTCATACAGTCTCTTGTTATGCCAGCTCAACTGTTCAACGGGTAAATTCAGGCAATAAAAATAATAAATAAATACACAGGAATGCATATTAACTTTAGCATGCCTCATTTTGTAAAGAAAAGCAGCTCACTTCACTCATTTTGTTCAACTCTACTGCTGCCCTACTTCGCTACGGCTGCCATAAAAAAGTAACAAATACCAAAACATCTCACAGGACGAACGACTTTCATTTTCAACATCAGTGGCCCAGGTGTGAATAACACATCTAACTCTAGTCCAACCACAGAACTGCAACGTTAGCGTCATATTAAGAATGGCTTTGAAAGGAACTGAAACCCTTAAAGTGCTGCAGTTTACTGTAAATCTGGATCCACTTTTGCATGTTTAGCTTTCAGTGCTTGCAAGTGCAGCAAACCAACATGAGCTACATGGCACATCTAAAAGCCATCTACATCATTTTCTGGTAAAATGTTGAGCAATATTTATTCCTTTTCATAAATAAAAAAAAGGGAATTTAGAGATCCATAAGTGGAGAGCTAGGAGAGATGAATAACCAACAGGCACGATCAAAAGAAATCCTGATCGTTTCTCTTTCTGGGGACGAACCATTACTATCATTTCATCAGCCGAATGTCTCGAGCTTCATAAACAATGAGAGCACATCTCAGGCAGTAGTTGCTGTTCTGTGGTGATAAAAGATGGAAAACAGTCTTGGTTGTCTTTTCGCCCTTTCCCAGTGCA
>CAEMYA010000003.1:1464572-1488703 GCA_903131615.1 Diplodus sargus | reverse complement strand
TATCAATTTTTGAAAATATGAAAAAACGCTACTAATCTCATTACTGCAAACATTCTGCAAAAACTATTAACATGAATACATGTTGCCTATCATACCTCAGGCATTTCAGGTGCTTAGCTGACATTCTTACCCCCTGCATCGAGAGAATAATTTCAGACAATCTGTGCTTCACGCTGCTCAAAGTGACAGAACCGAGTCTGCTTGTTTACAGACCAAACACTGCATTTTGTGTACTGCTGTCACATATGCAGAGGCGCACACACACACACACACACACACACACACACAGATGCTCAGAAAGTTCCCGATGTACCGATTCAGACGCAATTACCAGTCAGGACACAGACCTGTCCTCCAGACATGCAGTAACGACAAGTTCATGGAGGAAAACAAAATTCAGGAGGCAGACACACGCTTGTGAACGTAATTCCGATGGCTTCAGTCTGAACCACACAGCTTTTTAAAAAACACATCAGTCAAACTCAGTCGGCTCTCAGAGCAGGACGAGAAGATCAATCACAGGTGCTGCAGGAAGACAGCGGCCGTCACGTCTCCGAGGTTTAACATTCTGAGATATTCCTTTACTGAACAATCATTTTAATAATTCAATAATATTCTGTTTGGAAATCCTAAATCCTTGGACAGGAAACAGAGACACACACAGACACCCACCCACCCACACACACAAACACACACACACACACAAACACACACACACTCGCAGCACTTTGGTTCGGCCAAGAAACTCTCCTGCTGGCGACATAAATGACCAGTTCCATGAAATATGCATGTGGCGGAGGAGAGGGCTGTGTGAAAAAATGAAGACACTGGCTGCCCACCATCACACACACACACACACACACACACACACACACACACACACACACACACATACACACAGTCTTCTACCACACTGCGGATGTGTAACATTCCTCTGGCTTCCAAAAAAAAGAAAAAAAAGAGGGAAAACAAACAGAGGAGAGAAAACAGTGATGATGGTGCTGGCGTTGGAGGAGAGATGGATGAACGGCTCACATCTCCTCTTTCCTGTCCTCCTCTCCATCAGTCAATCATTCTCCTCCCCAGGACAGGCCGCCCCTAAACCCCTCCATCATCCCGGTCAGCACAGGGGAGGAGGATTCTGATGCCTCTGATGATATTCAACCATCAGTCAAGCAGTTCTGACTCGCGACTCCAAACCAGGAGGTGTTCAGTTTATATGATAAGATGAATAAAAGCTGCAAATCCTCAAATCTACGAAGGTGGACTGTTGTTTGAATATGTGAAAATTGTGCTTAAAAATGACTCAAAGGATTCGAGGATCAGTTCAATGAGGTTATCTTATCCCACAAAACATTTCTGGAGCTGACGAGTTGGAATGCACCCCGTCTGAAGTGAGGGCATGTGCATCTTTTCAAATAAATTTGGGATGTTGGGGCTTTTTTTACATTTTAAAACAAGTCCTCGTCTGCCTCAGTGGTTTAGGAGAACGCTGCAATGCTGATTAGCTGCGAAGCTCCAGAATTATTTTGTGGACTACAAAACTTCATTCATCTTACAATCAGCATGAGGGTGAGTAGATAATGACTGATTTTTTAATTTTCTTTATTTCTATCTTCTAATAAAATTATGAATATATCTCCCTAAAACAGCTAGAAACAAGGAATTCTTTAATTGTAAATGTGGGTAAAATATAATGCTTATAGCCAAACCTCCTGCACTTCACACTAGAGCTGCAACTAATGATAATTTCAGTAACAATCAACAATAATCTGTTGATTATTTTCTTGATTAATCACTTTAATTCATCACCATTTTCACAGTCGGAAAATGATGAAAAATGTCAATCAATTTTTCCCAAAACCTAAAATGACATCCTCAAATGTCCCGTTTTATCCGCAACCCAAGGATATTCAGTTTACTGTAATAGAGGAGTAAAGAAACGCCCGATCGATATATTAGTTGCCTGATATCGGCATACATGTCATCGACATGGACCAATAAGAAAAGGTTTTGGTTTTAAGGAACACAATGCAGAAAGTTCACTTTTTTAGTTCACTGATGCCATTTTAGACAAAACATTTTTGTTAGACAATAAACTGCCTCCGTTACACATCTTTGTCACAAATGTGTGATGACCACATTTAAGGGATTATTGCAAAACTTTGCATATATTGCCCAAAATATAAATATCGGGAATTTTTTACTCCCTAATATAAGCATCGGCTCCAAAAGCTGCTCATTTACATTTATTGAGAGAATTTTACTTAAGAAAAATCCCTCAAACCGATTAATGGCTCATCGAAATAGACGTGAGATTAATTTCACAGGTGACAGCTAATTGATTGATGGCTGCAGCTCTACCTGATACTGAAGCAGGGCCCTGATGAAACAAATAACCTGTGCCTGAATCAACGGCTGCTTCAGTCAGGACGCTGATCAAAGCCAGTGAAACACAATGAAGTGCTTCAAAGTAACATCAAAGAGGCTTTCTGACATCACAGCGTCGAGATATTAACAGCCAGCAAGGCAGATGTTGCTTACTGATCTCCTGAAGACATAAAAAGCTAAATCGTTACCCCTTATGCTCAATCGTGAAACACAAAAATCATCCCCACCTATTCTACCGCACTGAAGAGCCAGGAGTGCACAAAGCCTGTTTGTGTGAGAGCGAACGTGCTCTGCTGTATTGTTTTCCTGAAACAACTTGACATGTAGGTGCAAAAGGGAAGCTGCAACAAAGGAAGGAGAGTGAAAGAGGCAGAGGATGCAACACAAAGAGAATAGCTGGTGGTAACAAGGGAGTCCTCGCACACACAAACACACACAGCATGCTGACCAGCGTGGCTTTTTAAGGAGGAAGGTTTGGCCTTAAATTCACCAGCCTGTGACATTTTGTGGCAATAAACAGTAAATCGAAATGTGACAGTTTCGGGGACCAAAGATAAGATTCACTGTGTCCGCCAGAGTGATTCTCGTCAGAACCGAAAGGCCCAGAAAACAACATTTTTACCAGCACATCAAACTAAACCTGAAGCCCACAAAAACCCAGGGTGATGAAATTTCCACAGGCAAGTAAACAACTGCACCAAAACTCATTTAGGAAAAAGAACAGTATCAGGTCTGCGCAAAGAAAGACAGACTGTTGTCATTTCACTGTACTCGGAAAAAACACTAGATAACATAAAAGGTGGATGACATCCCTTCACCTTACGACACTCGAGGCTTACACAAAATATGGTTGCATGATTACAAACCAATTTAAAGATGCACATACAGAAAATGATCACAACAGTCAGCATTCATATTGACGTTAGATCACAGACAGTTTTTAAGGGCCTCGGCAGCATTGTTTCTATTAAAAGTTCTCAAATTAAGAATGAAAAATTCAGAATTAAAACTAAAACAAAAGAGAAGTAGGGAAAATATTCTTTTCTAATAAGGAACTCAGGAATTTTTGTCTGCTTGTCCACCACAAGAACAAAGTTTCGTTTTTTTGGTTTCTGGGATGTGATATTTGCTCTCAAAAAAGTCCCTCCTGAGGTTGTGGTTTCTGCTGGCTCAGGGACCATCCAGGTGTTTGACGGGTTGCTGCCTGGGTCAATAAGAGCCTCATGGCTGCTACAAGCTCAGTGCAGCGCTTGTCTTCACCAGTTTGAATATCAGGCCAGTATCAAAGCTCGCTGGCTTGATAAGAACCAAGCAGAAACCTCTGGAGCTGAAGAATGAAGCCAATGTGGAGGTGCAAAAAACTGCAGTTCCTTGAACGACCACTTGAGGCTCTAAAAGGGAGTCAACCCTCATAAGACCCCATATTTAAAGACCTCAACTTCACAGTAGAAATACACAAGTTTACAGCCTGGTACAAAAACAGACTTTACAGCTAATCTCCTGTTCATGACACCTGTACAGGAGGACATTTTTTATATACCTCACTTATTAAAATCATAGTTAGCCACAAGCTGTCAGGCTAGCTGTGAGAAACTAGGCTATCGCCTCAGCTCAACCACCGGGACTGCCGGTTGTTAAGCAGAGTCAGGCCTGACATAGATTTGATAGGGGAGCAAAAAGGATGTTGTGTTTTTTTCATGTAGATATATTAATAACAGCATACATGTCAAATTCAAAAGATCTGTATCAAAACTGTTCACGTTAATGTGACATGCTTGTTAAATTAATCACTACTGGCTGATATACTAAATATTCATTATGGACTGACTATTGACTGTAGGCTCTGATCCTGGTCTTTAGTACACTTCCCTTAATTGTGCAGGTTTATCTGTTGGCGACCAATTTCATACTTATACATTATGTTTATAGATTACATATACTTCTTATTCTTATCATATATATTATGATAAATATACTTACATATTTCTGTTTTACTTGTCCAAGAAAACCGCACCATCCGCAATCAATGAACTAGTCAACGATCTACCCTTGTTCTTACGTCTCGTTTACTGTCCATCACACGGGCTTTGCAGACACAGAGAGAGAAGCTCACTGGTATTCCACCCCTCCTGTACGTGAGCTGATTGTGGTTAGGTGCGTCTGCTGATGGCATGCAGCTGCGAGGGTATGACAGCTCCAAATGTTGGATTTTTAATAGAAGTCAACACAACTAACCTCTCCGAAAAGTTTTGAGACACTCCTGTTAACAGACAGATGGATGAACAGATGGAACAGGACGGAAATAAAAGCCCTGTTCAACTCCATTGGCAGAGCAATAAACATAAAACATGTGGTGCTCCTTGCAAAGTGAAATTTACATAAAGACAAAAGAGACACTAAAGAAGACATTAACCCAACATAACCTTTACTTCCTCGTGTCTCTGGTCAACTTGATGCTGAAATATTGTTGCTCAAATGTCTGATCGGACTTTCGGACTAACCCGTTCAAAGTTTTAAAGATGCAGTCATGTTCAAAGTCTCACGCCGTTTCTCTCTGGGGCTTGCTGCGACACGTTGCTGAGTTTTTCCAAAACATCTGTGGCTGACTCTGCTTCCAAACTGGCCCATAACTTGGAGAAAACACTGCTGGGCTGATGACCCGAGTCACAAGTAGACAATGATATCAAGTAGGTCTAATGGACACAGAGGCTACCCATCTTTGTGGATCCTTCACAGGACATTCTGCATTACAACACCTTGTAAGATTGATGTCATGCCTGCCTGATACTGTTGACTTCCTCAGATTGTCTTTAATCCTTGATTGTGTGCTTCTATCATTGGTAGAACCAAGCAAGCTACATTGCTACATTTCTTTTTTGGTCTGCTTTAATTGTAATTATCACCATTATTTCCAACTTTGTTTGAAAAGGGTGTTTAATCATGAACATTGATGCTCTAATGCCACTCCTGGGTTTGGCTTCTGGTCTGGCTCGATCTGCAGCTTAATCAGCCTTCTTTCCGCTTGTGTGAAGAATAAACTTGGTGTGTATTCTCTGTGGGGCTTTAAAAAATCATGGCTAATTGTAAGCTTGTTTGAATGAGGTCAGGTCTGCATGGCAATAAAGTTAATAGTCATATTAAAGGTTAAATATAAGATGTTGGTTTTTTTTTTTAGCCCATACTGACAACTGAAAATTACCCATTTTTCATGGCTGATCCTAATTAAATAATAGATATTTTCACATTTTTAGTTTTCAAAAACTTCATAGCCCGTAGTTTAAGCACACCTGAATGTAAGAAAAGCGAAGATGTAGTGAGCGAAGGTGGATGATTTAGTATATTCCTCTTCTATCTACTCTTCTTCTCTTTATTAGTTCATCGCAAACCAGTTCCCAAGGTAAAAACGCCCACCTACTGCAACAGAGTTTGTAAATGTGGCAATCTTTACGCCAATGAAAGCAATTTAGCTTTATATTATCCTCTCTATTAATCGGCTACATTTCACCACTACCAATAAACAGCCAAGAAAATACATTTCACAGTATTGGGCTGATCATGTATTGGGCAATACATACTGTGCATCCCTAATATAAGACATTTACTGCCACTAGATATTGCACTTGAACACCGACGCCTCAGACCGAAAGAAAGATGGATAAAAGTGCGACTGAACACACTCTGCTCACAAAACTCAAGGCAAACCGTCAAACAAGGCAGTGCTTATCAAATATGAATCAAGACTGTGTTACAGCCTTGCCTATTTATTGGGAGGAGAGAGAATGAGGGCTTTAACAGCTGACACTCAGCAGAGTAGCTGGGACTTGGATATTCCACTCCTCATCAGACAATGTGTGCAGGAGGAAGAAGACAGCTAGCTGCATGTTGGTGTGGACGAAGATCTTTTATAAAAGAAACAGAAACTGTAGTTTAGGCACTAATAAACAGCTTTCCTTTCTATATAATGAGCCGGTTTGCTGTAGACACTGTCTTAACTATTTACTTTGAGCTGGACCTGATTGATGGTAACTACAGCTTCATCTCTCTCTGTATGTTTGGTAGATTCTTGTCAGACTGGAGAAAGGGCTGTAGGGTAATAATTTGCTGTGTCTAGAGCTGGTGGGAATGACTGATGGAGGGATAAAGGGAATGGGGGGAGGGGGAGAGAGAGAGAGAGAGAACAGCTGAGCCTCCGAACCAAATACAATTCTCCACAGCTCGCAGTGAAAGCACGGGGGGGGGGGAGTAATAGTTTTTAGCACTTTAAATTCTCATAATGGTTTTCTTTTAATAATGTAATATCAACACTAAAACACAAAAGCCTGCTAGATTATTCAGATACATTACATTTTTATGTTATGGAGAGTTTTAAGTCCTGGATTTCCTGAGAAATTCAGTTTTTCTATCAGTATGGTAATGCTGGTGACACGACTGTAAATAAGATCCCAATTAACCAGTCAGAGGCACAAACTGGAGCTGTGACAAAGTCTGAATGCTTCCTAACTGTAGTCCGGACCAAAACAATAATTCAGTATAAAATTATATAAAAACCAAAAAAGCAACAAATCCTCACTTCTCAGAGGCTATAATCAGTAAATGTTTTTTTATTTTTCTGTTGATCCCACTTGATAAATCGACTAATTGCTGCAGCTCTAACTTGTATGAAACGTAGTCTTTAGCTGCCACTTGTTATTAGCAGCACCTGCAACAACATCTTTAAGCCTGGTAACTGAATTTTCTAACATAAATGCGCATTGAGAGCAATAGTTAACTTCTCTTCTCAACGTCTTACGTAAAGTGGCAGGTATTGTTTTCCTTTTTAATCCAGAAACCAGATAAAGAGTGAGAGTTGCTTATATTTTGTACTGATGATCCAACAGGGAGAGTTTAACACGTGTCCAAGCCTCGGAAGTGACCAAAATGCCATATTACTGTCTATGCAAACAATTAAAAGTAATATTACTCCCAGAATGCCTGAAGTAAAGCCTACCACCTCTCAACTGTTATCACAGTAACATTTCAAAACACAGAGCTACACTGAAGATAACTTATTTCCACGCCTGTGTGTTATCAGAGACAGATAGAAGAGGTTCACAGTGACACTGCTGCATCTGTCAGGGGCTAAGATGTTATTAAAACACTGTATACACTCACAGCTTAATGAAACATGCAAAACAACTCATGCATGCTCTGTGGACTTCAGATCTACTCTGACTGAAGAGGCTGTTGCAGGAAATAAAATATGTCATGAGAATCCAACTGTGTATTTACAGGAGGTGTTTCTGGTGGAGGTGGCTGTCGGCACACTGTGATGATGATCACTGCTAACCACCGCAAGTCCACTCCGTAAAAGAAAGTTGCCTGTATATGAGCCCTTCTCCAGCTGCCAATCCTGACACATGCACTGTGCAATCTGACAAAAACTCTGCATCTCCATTCCCTATAAATCTGCTCACCAAACTCCATAGCATGATGTATTTCATTTGTTACAGACTGTCTGAAAACATATACAGCAGAATCAGTGTTTCTTGTTTGTAATTTGAGAGTCCAAGAGAAAGAGGAACAGGATGTTGCGTCAGAAGTCAGAAGTAGTGTGAAACCTTTACCTGCAAACATCACCAAGGTATTGTACTGCAGAATAAATCATGATTTCATCCCTACACAGTCTAAAAAAAATGTGTTAATGACAGCCACTGCGCCTTGAGATTGGCTATATAGATATTTTAATGGAGTGACACAAAGAAAGCTCGATATAATGAAAGGACAGAAGCAGCTCAGAGGTCTGTTTGATGAGGACAGACAGGTTGGTACTGGCCAGTGGCCGAGGCGCCGTGAATGGACTGTTTTATCTGTCATGAGGAACACTGACCTCCACAGCTGCAGACAGGCCGGTGACGAGCTCTGGTTTCTGAGAAGGTGCTGATTGGTACAGGTTACCAGCTCCACACACTCTCTCACTTCCATCATGGTTTATTTTCCAGTATTCAACTTTTATTTCCCCTTATTATTTAAGGGACAGGAGCGATGTTTCACTATTTCTCTGCTGTCATCTACTTTATGTTTTTTGTTGCAGTTGTGTCTCTGTTTGTCATCTTGCTGTTGATCATATGAACTTTTCTATTTTCTTAACTCACTTGAAAAAGATCACTGGCGAGAGGCCAAACAATACACCAGCTCAGCAAAGGTCATCCAGTCATTTCAGCTTAGCACAGAGTAAACAATGCAACTTTGAATTATTTTCACGATTTCAAGTAATCAGTCAAATACCTTTGAGAAAATGACACACAACAACATGTGCGCTGGTGTGACTGTGTCACTGGCGATGTTGAGCGGATCACCATCTAGACTTTGCAATGGTAAGAATACTGATCTCTTCAGCCAACAACTGAGAGGCAGAGCGTTTTTGGCAAGGCCCCAATGACCGAAGAGGGTAGTGTGTTTACTGAGGAAAATACAGGTTACAATCCCTGGTATGAGCACCAATGCTAAGCACCGGAGGAGAAGCCAGAAAATATACCAGTCATAGTTGTTACAGTCTGCCACACATGCAGTTAAAATTTCTCAGGAGGTGCACATCAGCTATGGCCAGAGGTTAGATCCAACCCAGAGGCACAAATCAAGCTTAAGTTTACCATCATAGAAGGTTATGAAAAATTTGACAACCCGGAACTAAAATAATGACTCAAAATAAATGAATTTGTTGCAGTTTACAGATTAGTTTAGTTAACCAACAGACTGATTAATTGACTAATTGCTGGAGTTTTAATCAGTACTGAACTATATGTCTGCCAATTAAAAACAGCACTAAAAAATGCTAAAGACATGCATTTCAGCTATAAATAAATACTGGCTCACTATGGTTTATTACAATTCAAACAGATCTAAAGATGCTATTTTTTAGTACTGAGTCCTATTTTTCTTTCCTTAACTTTAATATACTTTTCTGTGGATGTGCTGTTGTTTAAAGTTGGTATCAATTGTAAATTATTTTCCAGTTATGTTTGGTGTTTAAATGTACACGCTCCATGATAATCATAACGGTATCTACTACGTGTCCCCACTCTGACATGTCAAAATGTCCTCTATGAAAATAATTTTTCACAACAGTTTTTTTTCTCTCTGAAGTCACACACAATCAACCAAGACACAATCAAACTTTAAAAGGGAAAAAGACCACAAACAACACGCAAACATATATCTTACCAAATATCTACAATTACCATGCAAAGTGCTTCAGTTCAGCCAAGCTCACAAGCAGAGCGCAGTCACGATGACTGAGAATACATGCCACAAATCTGGCACACAAAGAGTTACCGTGCGAGGGGAAACATGTTCACACACACACACACACACACACACACACACACACACACACACACACACACACACACACACACACAGCATCAGACCCACACTCCACACGAGATCATTAAGCTTGCAGTGATCGCATGTGCAGGCCAAATGGCTGGTGTGTGTGTGTAAAACCTCAAATGCACCGCTCAGTCACATGATCATGCTATGAGATGCACACAATGACACTGTCTGCATATGTGTGTGTTGTTGTGTGTGTGAGTATGAATAAACCTGCAACTAGCTGAAAACCTGCAGCTCGCTGATAATGATGATTACCTCAACTTATACTTAGAAAAGATCCTTGGTGAAATGGCCTGCTACAAATTCAGCCTGCATAGGAAGACACATTTAGGCTGGCTTTCTTTTTCAATCGCCCGAGGTGACACAGTACAACACAAATGTTTCTCTCCTCATGACGACACTGAGAAGTAATGCTGTGAAACAAGAGTCTCTAGACCACACCTTGATTTTGGCTCCAACTTGCAACCTGAAGCAATATCTTTATTTTCGCTTAAATTCTTTACAAATGTATCTGAAGGCGCTCGGAAACCTCCATGTTTTCATCAATGCATTCCCTGTATTCATTGATTGAGGACGCTGATGGTTTTAAGGGTTTAAACTGCAATCAATTCTATAAAAACAGTCCAACTCTAACATGAGACAATCACCAGGGATTAAGACCTCCCAGCTAGTAGAATCGACAACAACAAGCAATTTCTGATGGTAGTGTTGGTCAAGGTTTTCTATTGTAAGCATGTAAGTGGAATTCAATGAAGGCACAATACAGATCTACCATGAAAGAAATATGTTGTTTGTCTGTATTTGTTCTGAGTGCACAGGATGACAAGATACGAAGTATGTAAGGTAAAATATTCTGAGACTGCACAGATACGATACTCATGTTGGCAGTACGACCACAATAGATGCATTTAACATGGCCCCTAATATTCCACTAATAATTGGAATAATTGATCACAATGAGAATATCTCATGTTACCACCCTAATCGGAAGACACTGATCCAATCTGAAGACATTCTAAATCATATTGAGAGGGGTGTTAACCTTTGTTAATCCAATCAATGAGAAAATATTACTGCCTAATGACAATCCTGACAGTCAAAAGGTAAGAAACAGCAGATTTGTTTGAAAAGACTTCGAAGCCAGAATCTACTTACCCCGAAACACAAATACTGTTCCCAGGAATGAATGAATGACTTTGTGATTGTCAGAGTTACATTTTCTGAGTTTTAATCAGATTGAAGAAATATCATCCATGTAATCAGGCTAATGCGAGGTACTTTAATTTGTGGGAAAAAGAACCTTTCTTCATTTAAAGAGAAGCCAAACGTCTCACATATTAAGCGATGACTCAAGTGGTCCAAGAGTTTTACCAGAATAAATTGTCTTGAACCAAAATCAGGAATGGATGACCAATTTTACCCACATTCATTTGACAGTTTGCAATACTACTGCATGCTATATTGTAGTATGTACATAGTATGGTATATCAGTGCCCAAGGACACTTTACCATGATGACCGAAGGAACTGAGGATTAAACCACCAACCCTGTGATCAGTGGACGACACGTTCCACTTCCTGAGCCACAACCGCCATAACCAAAACGACTGAGGTTTGAAGCCCTATTCATAGCTTTTATAGTGAACACTGAGTGTTTTTTGGTCAAACCCAAAAAATACCAATGTTGCCTATTTTACATTTTTATGATGTCTTTGTTTTATAGGTTTGCATTACAGGGTTGCTATGTGGGGTGTTACAGGGTGAACAAGAACAGCAGGAAGTGTGTACACAGCGACTTAAGACGGCTCTGATATAAATGACAGTGATCGATAAACTGTAAAATAACGCTGAGATGTGAAAGAATAAACTGGAACGTGTGAGCGCAACTCAACTCAAGACCAAAGAGATTCAGGTAGAAGCTGGGGCCTAGCCACAGCCACATAGCTAATCAGAAAGGAAGCAGACCATCACACGATCTTGATGTGGCACACCATGCTCCCTAACAGGACCACAACAGCTCAGTGTGGGTACCCCCTGCTGTGAGGTTGTAGTTGATAAACAAGTCATTGCAGCTTGGCTAAAGTGGACTAACCCAGGCGCCGGGGGAAAAAACCCTATTGGAAACAGGTGACTTGGACATGGATGCACAGGACAAACCAAGAATGGCATACTTCTGTTAAGTCCCAACAGTCCCCTTTGGTTAAGGGACACTTAAACGTTAGTATTATTGAATTAAATTTCCATCCTCAACAGAGACGCCCTGTTTAAAGAAGGCTGACAGTGATCGACCGGAGTTCAAACCAGATTGGAAACAGAGCCAGAAAACAAAGGCTTTGCGACAAGTTCTGACCCATTCAGAGCAAATGCCCTTGTGGGTTTTGTCTGCTTCATGGGAAGAGTAAAAGTCCAAAACCCCTGTTAGTGCCCCCTAGAGGCAGACTTGGTTGTTACCTCTAATCAGACCAAAATAGTGGCTTTAAGCAACTGGCATCATTTCCCTTAGAGCCCCGCGTTTGTAAGCAGAGCTAAAAAAAATAATAATAAAATCTGCTGCACTTTACTTGGTTTTGAGGAGGTGAACAGTAATGCAGTTCTTTGGAGTCTCCGGAGACTTGGAGATGGTGAGGCTAATAATGTTGTGCCAAGCAGTTTCTGCAAAGGTTCTGCAGGATGTGTGTGTTTGAGTGTGGGTGTGTGGAGGTTGTGTAGGCGGATGGAGGGGGAGCTTGCACACTACCTGGCCATTATATAAAGCTCCCACTCTCGGCTAGAGGTCTCTGTACTGAGTGCCAGCTCCCTCCCGATCCTCCTCCCCTCTCTGTCCTCCCATCCCCCCACCTCTTAGCCTTCCAGCTACTCTGACTCAGGCTTAACTCTCCGCCTGTTGTTTTCTCTCCCTCCTGCGTCTGTGGTATCGAAATCACAGTGCGCATTGTGGATGAAACAAAAGAGTTTGGGACTCGAATATGGATCACGCCAAGCAGGATCAGTTCATGGAGCCTCGCTGGACTGAGTTCAGAACGATCTCTCTTTTAATCATTAGCACGTTAAATGCTGTGCCACCACACCTGAGGCTAGAGGTCTAGTCCCAGCTTGCCACAGGCAGATAGTGAATCTGAAACCTGTCCCCTTTAGAGGTGAACGGCACAAAGCTGTGATAACAGGGAGGTTCATAATCCTTACCATAAAAATGGAGGTACATGCTGCAGGTAGCAACCAAACGATACAGTTTTGAGGCAATCTATGTGGACAAAAGACTGGAATGAAAATCGGATGGAAAAGTGAGCGAGGGCAAGGCACCTGTTAGCTCATCAATGACCTCACCATGTTTTGGCGTAAGAAAGAACGGAAGCTTGAAGGCATAAAACAAAGGCATTAGACGCCAAAATCCCATTGCACTGGCTTGGTGAGAAAATGAAGAAGAGTAGGAGGACCAATGAGCTGCACTCGCCCTCTGCACCCCTTTAATCCTGAGGAGTTAGCGGAGGTCTGCAGACACCGAGATGAAGGGCAACTGTAGCGAGCCAGAGACTGCTGGTAGACAGCACAGATGACTTTTTATCATTAGCGTCCTATCTGATGTTGGGCTCAGCACCACCTGGGAACAGCAATTACATTATTGTGGTCCTGAGTTTCATTCAGAGAAAGAAGAAAGCCAAGGTGGAGAAACCAGCCTCTCTATCCCAGTCCTTTCTTTCTCATGTCTCACTACTGTAATTTGTTTATAGCTGAAATCAACATAATTTCTCTTTTCTAAATGTAACTATAAAAAAAAAAAATCAAAGAGAGATGCTCAATACTGTGTTTAGAGACATTCCCCAAGATGTTAAATTAAAATTACAGCCTTTGGCAAAAAACCTTTCATTGTTTCCTTTGATGCCTGTTGTTGGTTTACCAAAGATGGCTAAAAACACAACAAATGTGATACTTGGTTAGGATTCTTCTGAGCTGAATTTAGGATGGTTTCATGAAAAAACAGCAGCCTGCACTTGTCCAAAATCTGTTAAATGTACCAGGTTCACACAAGTCTAAGGAATTAAGAGTTTTTTGTTCATTTTTTTCCAATTGTCATTTAATTGTAGGTGTTCTCAATTAAATATTGAATTATGTATTCATGTTGTCATTGTCTTATTGCAATAAATATGAAGTTAATATCTAATTTAATCTATTTGTTGTTAATTGTTTATTACACATACAATAAGTAAAGCCCAATATCTAAGTAAGACATATTATAGTGGTTAACTGTGTGGCCGATGACAGGCTGCTGCAGAGCCTGAAATAGTTTTGCCACCTCTATTGAAAACTGCAGAAGTCATTTCTAGAAATACCTCGCCTCTGAAGCTAAGCTGATGGACAGTTCGACACTTTCACCGTGATAAGCTGATTCTGGATAACGCTCAGAACTGCAAAGAAATCTTAAAAGGGATGGGGTTTGATTGCATTTTCATCAAATCTGAGTCCTTCCCTTATCGAATCTGGAAGTTTGTCTGGTGGAGAATGAAGACGTCTGTTAAGAAATCAGGGCTCCAGGGTGCAACTATTTTAGACACACATGCATCCAAATATCTTGTTCCGTGTTGTGTATGCTGCGATTTAAATGAAGAAAACCATGTATTTGCACCTTTATTCCCTTTTAACGATGACTACCGTGTTTTAAAAAATTAAACTGTATTATTTGATGCAGGCATGACAAAATAATTCTGGCCAGAAGAATTGGGATTTATAATAATTTCCCGATAATCATAACAAACGCTAAAATGACTAAAATGGAATTATAACATATATGTTGTACAGAAACAAATGTTGTTCATTGTATCAGATGGATCCTACATCTTGGGGCATTTCAAAATGAAAACAAAAATAAATTCAAGACTGCAGTTTATCAAGCTAGACAGAGTTTTCACGTCACTTGTTGGAGGATATTCATGAATATGTAAGTCATGATTATCCCAAATAAACTGTCAGTAAGGACTGGGTGTTGTAGCCATCTTGTTTACTGCGTGGACCCACATCACTCCACTTTCTCTGTACAGGCTGAACTAATCAATTAGTCAATCGACAGAAAACAAAAGACAATCTGAGAAAATCAATTAATAATAATGTGGAAAAAAAACAGCCTTGGCTCTCAGAGATTTCTGGATTCATTTTGATGAGCATTGTTAGTTCAGTTCCCTACAGAAACATGCTGGTATCACACAGAGCTGATAACTTCTCAGAAATGGGTTTAATGCATAATAAACACAATACACTGAATACACAATCAACCACCATGGCCATTATTCCACAGGGAAGTGGATCATCACAACATTTTTTATTTAATTTCATCCTTCAAGCAAAACACACAGAGTTGTTTTCTTTAAAATGCAGGGGGATTTTCCGCTCACAGCGGGCCACTTCCTAAAGAATGAAGAGTGTTTGAAGAATCAGTGTCTTAAGCTGCCGTCCCTCATGTTACAGGTCACTGGAGAGGCTACGGCAAGCGCTCACTGCTATTATTAGCCATTAACCCTTCAAGCTGACTGTTCAGGATTCAAGAGAAACATCTTTATCAGGTGGCTTCATCCGCTCTGAAGATTTACAATAGCTTCACCTGAGACAAAGGGCTGTGGGGCTGCAGGTGTCATGATAACACGTTAAACTGATATAATGGAGGAAACACCTGAGCATAAGTGTCTTTACAAGCGCATACTAAATGTTATTGTCATTTTTCTTCAGATGTAAAAAGTACATTTAACTAAAGCTGACCTTGTGCTGGGACACGAGCCAAAGTAATGAAAGATTTCCCTAAAATGTTCCCACGTACAAAAACTGCACAACATTAAACATGTTCCAATTTTGACCAACCTTAGTTGTTTCATGTCATGTGATCCATGGCAACACATGCACTGATCTGGTGATCTAACTGGTGATCCCGTCATAAGACGGAGTCTTGTTAGCTGATATGATGGAGTGGGTGGCAATAATTGAAACTCAGACATAATGATGCGCCACTTAAAACAGATGTGGGCCAGAGGCTTCAAGGGGGGTCCAAAGGCCCTGTTTCCTTGCCCGTGGCCTTTGTCCTTTAAGACTCGATACTAAGGATGCTCAGGGGGCTCAATCTGTAATTTGCTGCGGATAACCACAGATGAGCTTTGACCAACTTTAGAGCATAAAAACTGTTCACAAGTGCTTATTGGTTTTGCAAATGCAATTTTGCACAGTCCGAATATCTTAAAGAGGACTACTTTGTATGGTCTGATGAACGATTTAAGGGCCTCTACAGTCCATTCTTTACTTGTCTCGCTAAGAATTTATTTGAGCTGATGTAATTCATGTCATCAACGTTGTAACCTTTCACACTGGACAAAACACACACTAACACCTAAAATGGTCTGACTGCACAGCAGGAACCGAAACATTTGTTCTGCATCTATTAAATTTTTGCTTCACCTTACCACAATACTCACCACAGTCAAGGGTCCAGAGGGGAGTCTAGGCTTACGATCGCAGGGACACTGGCCCTTTCTTGCGCTCCTTAGAACCACCATTGCTACCATTTCTATCTCAAATGTGACATGTTTCCATGGCAACAAGACTGTACAACAAAATCACCACAGGGGTTTAAGAACCACTCCATCTCGCCAGAGCCTCACAGAAGTCGAAGGCTGCTCTCATGGGTTAAAATATCGGACAATAGCAGAGCTGAAATGCTGGTTTGACTGAACATCCAGAACACGTGTCCTGCGGTCTGCAAGTGACAAAGCATGTTTGTTATCGTTATCTGCAGCCCAACTGATAAACTGCACTAAATGAGAGTGCAGAAAGAAAAAGGCAATAAAGTCTACAGCAGTTGGTTCCAGCCAGCTCAACACTAAACACCTCTGACATCTCTGTAACAGATGAGACATGCAACATCTGTTTCACACTGTGAGCTTTATACGTTCTGCTGTTCACTGCCATGCATCTTAAATCCACCTACCACCAATCTGAATTTACATTTCCAGTACTTTCATGACCGAGATGATGCTGGTCGAGCTTCAAACACACACGGATATCTGCACATGCATAAAAGCTTTAAATACACCAACAGATGAGAACAGTTATCATTCACTCCGGTGATCTCCATGTAGACGTCTAATTCTCCTTTAACTGACAATTAACTGCAGCGATAATGACACTGACAATAAGAGAAATAGGCAGGTGTTGAAAGGAGGTAGGGGAGCAGAGAAGAGGACCTGTATCATTAGGGATTAACCTAGCCACAGGCTCTACAAATAGACTGTCTCCACCTATAAGCCGCCAGCGCACAGACAGTTATTTGTATTGCCAGGTTGCTGCTGCAGCAGCTCCACAGAAGAGAGAAGACAGTTCAAAGAAGCTGAGGCGGATCGGGACTCCTGTGAAACAAAATGCAATGCAACAGGACACATTTGGGGGCCTGGAAACATCAGAGGCTTTCACAAGCACAGATTTTACCTAAGATGTCTGCGCCAAAGCTTTATGCACCAATTCACTGTGCAAGCAGTCATGATATACAGCCTCAGGCAACCGAGAACAAAACCTGCGGAGGTGCAAACCTGTATACACCAATCAGCCACACCACTTCAACTAATGACAGGTGAAGTGAATAACAATGATTGTCTCTTTACAACCAAATGCTCTGCTGGGAAATCTTGGGTCTGATATTCATGTTGATGCCACTCTGACACACACAAACAGTCCAAACGCTGTTGCAGACCAAGAACACCCCCACATGGTAACGGCACACGCAGAAGACAGCAGCAGGACAACGCACCGCGCCACACCGAGAAAAACATTCAAAAAGCTCAAAATGGTGATCTGGATGCCAAATTCCCCAGATCTAAATCAGGTCGAGCATCTGTTGGACGTGCCAGAACAAGTCCAATTCATGGAAGCTTCCCCGCGCAATCCACAGAACCCAAAGGATCGTCTGCAAACACAGAAAGACATCCCAAGAGGTCCTGTGTTCGTGCCTCACTGGGTCGGAGCAAGTCTCATCCACAGCAGGGCCTGATTTGATCAGACTTGATCCAACACATCCCAGAGCTGATCAATCGCAGTGGGATGTGGGGAATCTGGACACCAGGTTGACACCTTGGGCCCTTTGTCAGGTTCCTCGGATCATTCCTGAGCAGTTTTCGCTGTGTTGTCCTGCCATGAGGGGGTGTAGTTAGTCTACAATGGTGCCTGGGTGAATCGTGCCAAGTGGCATACATACGAGTTCAAGAACCCAAGGATTCCCAGCGGCACACTGCATTGGAACTAAATGATCAATGTTATTCACATTTTCCATGTTATCAACTGTGAAGATTTGGCGCTTTCTTTAGTAAACTGAATATCTTTGGATTTTGTAAAATTTTTTGTCTAATCAAACAGGCAATTTCAAGACTTTAGGTAACTGTAATGGGTATGTTTCACTATATTCCGACATACTTAATACTTTTGGTCGGAGTTATCATTTGATAATGAAAGAATCCTTCGCCCTGCAAAGTTGACACTCGACAATCTTTATAAAACGTGCTGCATGCAACAAAATATTAAACATTGTGCTGAGTTGAGTTTAATAATCCAAGACCTGCAAAATGTTATGCACAAATGTGTTAAAGTCTGTGTCAGCGCTTCTCCTTTGCCATTATAATCCATCCATCCTGTATACTATACAGGGATAATATGATTAAATTGATGAGTCAATAATGCAAATATTCATTAGTCACCTCCTGATATGTAACACAGCAAATATAGACTATAGTATGTTTAGATACAGCCATGTTTTTGGAAATTCCTCTATTTCTTAAGTTCCCTTTTATTAACTTTCTCTGCATCCACCTCCTCTGAGCCATCTCTTTCTGCTGGTCTGCCGTCTCCTTTTGTCTCTTATGTCTTTTATATTTGCAAGAGTAAGACCAGGCCAGTGCACAACATCACAGCCCGTTTAGTGCTCTCTGCTCCTATGGTGGCTGACAAAACCACCACATGGTGCACTCATTAAAACACACGTTTTCAACTCAGGTGTGAAACGGCAGTAAAATGCTGCGATGTACCACAGTTTATGGGGCTCTTTTTTAATCATTTAATGTTTCAGGTCCTAATGAGTATATTCACATAACAAAGGAGACCATCGGGGGGATAAATCACGATGATTACTTTATCATTACAACATAGACCCGTCTGTTTTTACGAGCAGTAATCCCTTGTTGTTTGCATCAGTATTACCAGGGTTACCATAAATGGTGCAATGTATCACAGTACAGAAATCTGACAGTGAAACTTAGAGCTGAGAATGAGCTAAATCTGATCTGTTATGACATTTGTGCTTGATTATATTAAGTGCACAAAAAAAGAAGTAATTAAAGATGATCCATCAGCCCTGTGAACTGTCAGAGGTCTCTACTGCAGCATGAAAAAAAGGTGACAAGCTCATAGTCTTAAAAAATGTCCTTGTCCTACTCTCGAAATCTAAAAATAGTTTGTGTGAGGGTTTCATGGGGTTTTATGAATTCAACCGAGTTCAGACATTTGCTCTTTAACTGACAGAAATCTCATCCAGACAGGATATATTCTTCACTTTAGTTTTATGTAGATAAGACATCAATAACATAATAACATCTATAGAATTAACTACCTTTAAAAATGTGAACTTGAGTACAAAACTAAACAGATTTTTTACTGAACAGGGGACCATAATATCCATACATGGTAAGCAGGTAGTGTAACTTCAAGTTCACCTGTAACATAACATCCATACAGAGCTAAGAAATAATAATGATAGCAAACGTTTCAGAATCTGAAGCTTTTGGGAAGAAAAATCAGCAGCTGAATATCTCTACATATTTACATCCAAAGAGGAAAAAATAAAGACAAAATATGTCAGACTCCTTCTCCAGTTGTCCTAAAAATACCAGCGTACGGTCAATCGTCACTTATCAGTTAGTTTGTGTTTGTGTGCACTGTTTCATCGGCAAGCTGCAGAAATTATACTCAAAACATCAGAAACGTGCTCACAGTCAGGATGGACGGCAAGTCACGAGTGGTTTGAGAGGTAATGTTGGTGCTTTTTATAGGGATGTCCCGATAAGGTTTTTTTTTTTTACCCCGATGCGATCCGAGTCCTTTAATATTTAGTATCTGCCGATACCGAGTCCTGATCCGATACTCAGCCTCAACTAATATTTTCCTGGATAATACAGCTGCATTAAGAAAAAAAGTACCTGCAATGCTTAATTATTTTATTTTATTTATTAATGTATATAATTTCATATGGCTCTTTCTTATTCTGCATATGCTATTGCAACATTAGCCTCCACCTTCCTTGTGTTAGCAGGTGAGTCTGTGACGCTGCACTGTGACAGCAGACCCTCGTGTTCAGCCAGCTGAAGTGTGTGAGACGCAGCTCACGCTTGGTGCCTCCATATCATCCACTGCTTTTTACATATTCCTTACGTTGTCATGTAAACTGACGTGGACGCGTTGCTTGTCTATTTCACACACGTTCAGCATCTCCTAGGATGCTCTGCTGTTTGAGACCCAAGAAACTGGTGCGCATACCAGCATCGTAACTCGAAAGTGGAAGAAATGTAATGTAATGCAGAGATGGTAGGACACACCGGGGGTTCAAAAACTCCAGGTGACGAAGAAAACCCTGATCCTCTACCACGGAGATGAGCTGGTTATCCAGAGAGATTAACTTAATTACCTTCTCTACAATATTTTTGGCCATGTCGCTGTATCGAGGATGTTTCTCTTAACTTTTGAAAGTATACACAAGAATTTGTTGCTTCGGTGTCTTTGCCTGTATTGCTTGAGTGAACACGTTGTATTCTTTGAGCTTTGAGTGTCTGATTTTTATCTGCCGTATCAAATGTGTAGTATCAAATGCAGCATGCCAGAGTAACGTTACACACGTGTCTCCATTCTGCCAAAAATTGTGCTCTGACGTGAAAAAAGAAAATAAAATCGGGCTTGGGTCCAATAGTGTCACTACAGCAAAGGACAGTCAGTCTGTACCACCACATAACGGTGATAAGAAATAATGAGAATAAATGTACATATATAAATCCGATCCCTGATCGGGATGTAACGTCCGATTCGAGTCGAGTCTGAAATCACGTGATCGGCCCTGATTTCCGATCACGTGATTTGATCGGGACATCCCTGGCTTTATATATAAAAATACCACCACTACAGAGAGTCTCTGCTGCTGAAGAAAAAGTGGCATCTATGGCAAATATAATACATTTGAGACAAAAAACTACCATCCTGTGGTGGTGTAAGCAATCTAATGATTTTGTGGCACTTCAGTCATTTATTCAAAAAGTTTTTACAAACTGATTTAAAAAAAAACATTCAAGACTGTTCTAATTTATCTTCAGATGCTGTTCGATTATACGCTTACGTATGTTATGTATTTAAAGCATTAAATATTAACGGCTTGTTAAAGGGGGTATCATCTCTGAGCATTTTGGTTGAATTGTTATGTCGAGCTCAGGCTGGAGATAAAAAAGGTCTTGTCAGCGGTGTTACTGCTTGAAAAGTCTAAATCAGCATTTCAAACACGTTCCCATCTTCATTTATGAAGATCTCACAGTCGATGTTTAACACATAAACTAGGTGGAGCAGAAAGCAAGACCTAACATTAAAATTAATCGTTTTAGAGAAAATAAATTCAGTACAAGGTCGAGCATTTCAGCTTTTTCATCGACTCATTTATCTCGCCAAGACTTTGAAATTGCATTTCTGAAGCGAGAGGTGTTCAAATAATGTCTCCGTCAGTTTGTCTGCTATCTTCAATCAAACTATTTTGTCCAAAGAAATTCACAGGTAAATGACCTCTGTGATAACACTTTAACACAGAAGCCAAATGAATCATCAGCAAATCTAAACTACACCTCTCTATATGGATTTATAAACAGAGTCCTCAGATCAGTCTGATCCGGCCCCAGAACCTTCCAGCTGTTTTGCTGCAGAAATAACATTAAAATAACTATCTATGCATCTCTAACAGCTTCCTCACAGTGGGAGTCTGTGAAGTATCATCAGTGGTCCATCAGTGCTGAAGAGTCAACAGCAGGGCCAGAGGTGAACAATCATGCACACAACGTGAAGGCAGGCCGGCTCAATGACTTCCTTCCTTTTCCTCTTCTTTTTATTTAAACAGGAGCAGCATGAAGCAGAAACACACCCACCCTCAATCAACTGTTGATGAAGCTACTCATTATCATCATTTTGTATGATTTACTTCATCTATTAAACTCTAACAATCAGAACAAATGCTTGTCGCAACTAGAGCTCAAAAGACTATACTTTTTAATTTGACCTACAGTCCAAAGACAAGCAGAAAAGAAACTGTTACTTTATTAATCAACCGACAGAAATTCTTTGTCCTTCTGAGTAAAGCAACAATTAGTCCACTGACTTTAATAATCATTTAATATTTTTCTCCATTTTTAATTTGTCAAGCATTTGCTGGTTTCAGCTTCTTGGACCTGAAATGTGTGCTTGTGGCTTTTCTTTGTCACTTGTGGCAATAGATGGAGAGACTTTGGGATTTGGGCTGTTGGACAGAAGAAGCCGTCTGAAAACATCTCTTCGCTCTGAATTCTTGGATTAATCATGAAGAAAATGGGCAGCAAACAATTTGTCATCAGCCGTATTTCGGACTGGTGGTCGGACGAGACAAGCGATTTGTAGACACGAGCAGTCACTACAGTTTTCTGACATTTGATAGGTATAGAAAATCATTTGCTGAATAAATGGGAGTGAAAATAATCATGAGGGCCTGAATCATACATCAGCATCTGCACATATGTTATCCAATATGAAAACTCTCTTTTTACAGATTATGATGCAAAAAAGCTGCTGGGAATAATCTATAATTATTACATTTCTGCCGTTATTTACTGTTTCAGCATATTTCATGATAGTAGAGTTTATTGTTAAACGTGTACTTTATTTTAATCAGAAGAGAAAGATCTTCTTTGGTTGTTTTTTTCTGCCAAAACAAACTAAATAATCAAACTTCTTTGTATTCATGACTACTGAATAAACAAACTGACCTTAAAGGACAACACAATTTATTCTGTTTTACTTTGTTTATATGTGGCGGACCCTGCCACCAGTCTAGCTTCAAACAGTGTTCTGGACACTTATTTTCCTCGGAGAGCAGCTTGTTTATTCACTATGGGAAACAAATTTACATTTCTGAGTTTGTATTATTACCTCATTAATATTGTGAATGTTAAAATTCGGAGTTTTAATTTTTTCACCAAAGCTACATAGTGCCCCTTTAAACTGTCAAATGTCCTGCCTGTTGCAATTCTTTGTCACATGTTTTTGAAGGATCACTGTAAGTATCATCATTTCTTACTTCCTAATATTGGTCATTTCATGGCCCCCAGAAATCATTATCAGTCATGCTCCAATAATCATCAGCTGTAGTCGAGGTAAAATAACATCATGATATTTATAGGAGAGTAATACACATCTCAAATATCACAAGATTCTTGACACATTTCGCAGTAGGGATGACTGTTGGTGCTCTCACACCGTGTGATTTTTGGTAATAATAATAAGTAATGTGGACATAATGAATGTGTGGGTAAAGAGAAGCATTAGAAAAAGCAAAACAGTCCAGTAAAAGTCTATCTCTTTACTTCAATGCGGCCTTTAAAACCATGAAAAGACAACACACGATATAATGATTTGAGGTTGACCGATATGGCTTTTTTCATGGTCGATGCCAATTATAATGATCACTCTCCATTATCATTGAGACTGAAAACTGATATCTGAAATATCCGATAGTTATTTGTCATAAAAATGAAACTCTTTGTGTCAGAAATTTCAAACAAGTGATGGAATAAACTGCCAACAGTACAATTTACTCAAGTCCTGTTCTTAAGTATAATTTTTTACATACTTTAGTTGAGTATTTCAATTTTCTGCAACAACATACATCCTCTTCACCACATGTATTTAATAACTTTAGTTACAAGCTATATATTGCAAAGTCAGATTAATCAGCGTTTATGGGACATTAACTGTGCCGTGTTACCAGTCAGATATTATTGTAGATGGGACACTGTGTGAGAAGATGCTGCATCAGAACCAAAGCAGCACATTCCTAAATGTGTTCACTTTATCTGCAATCTGACAGAATAATCATTCATACTGATGATCGGAAAAATGCTGAATATTGACGTATTCTTATAGCGTGATCACAATTTAAATCTCATGCATTTCCCACAGCCCTACTGTAGCCTCCCCAAGTGTTCAACCTACAGTGTAAAAATGAGAAGAGACAAGCACATGTTTAGTTTTAGAAGCTGTCACTGCGTTTTACTCATTATTCAGTGAAAGCCCTCCATAAGA
>CAEMYA010000003.1:1446573-1462686 GCA_903131615.1 Diplodus sargus | reverse complement strand
TATTATTATATATATTATTATATTCAGTCCACTAAGTTTTGAAGGCAAATATTGTACTTTTTACTCCTTTTTTTTACTCTTAACGCTACATATATTTATAATCTTATAATTTATAATAAGTTATCTGAAATCAGATATTAAAAAGCTGATCTTCTGAAAAATGCTGCATATCAGATACGGTAAGTCGAGCCATAGTGTATAAGTATACACATACAGATACAGATGGGTGGCGTTTAAAGTACAATTAATATTAGATACTTTTATTTAGACATTTTACTCAAGTATCATTGCCTTTCAAGATATCTTTACTTTTACTAAGTATGACTTTTTGGTACCTGTACAAGACTGGAGCAGATTAATCTACTGATGTCGATCGTCTGATGCAGCTGAAAGCTGAAGACAATAAGAGGGCCGTGAGTTCAGATTTGTTTCAGGAACACTCATGAAGTTCAAGGATGAACGTTCATGCTCAACTAGAACAGAATAGACCTTCATTTACATACAAACAGCCAACATGCTGTTCCAGCTCCAGGTTTGTTTTTTGTTTTTTTCATTTTTCACTGTTTCCTCTGATATTTTCAGACACACAAGTCAACAAGTCTGAGTTTGTTTAAGTCTCAAGTCTTACAAATGTTTGGCTGTAATCATACAAACTCATTTCATTTATGTTCAAACGTATTCTCAGCACAACTCAATAAGTCGATTATTTTCCTGTTACCTGTTTCGCTGTTTGCTCCCATGACCAAAGCGCCTGTACCTGCCTGTGAATATGCTTTGCTGTAGCTTTTTAAAACACTGACAAAAAGTATTTACAGGTTTGTCAGTTAGTTTGTAAAGCTTAGAATCATGAGCCTTTTCTTCATAAAGAGGGAAGATGGTTTCATGTTTCAGTCAGTTGATAACTTCTTTTAAGAAGTTTGTCAAACTTGAAATATAGAAATCCTCTCAACAAGAGAAAGTGAGTGCAGCTTGTACAATTAATAAGCCTGAGTGCTGTTTCTGCTTTATTTAATTGGGCGCTCCTAATGAGTGTTTTGAAACAGTGCAAAGAATATTTTTACACTTTGGAAATAGTATGTTTTCAGCAAATAAAAGTTATTGTAAGGTGTTAGAATTTAAGCTTGTTTGTGCTCGTTAGCCAAGTCTTTATATCTATTTTTGTTTTAGAGAATGATGTTAATTAGCACTAAACCTGTGTAGCGTAATGTGAGTTCATGCCCTGCAGAGATGTGTCATCTTGTTGATTTAAACACTGCAGTTATGCGTGTTGATGTCTGAACTTTAGAGTAAGTTAGTTTTACTTTGGAAATTGATTCTCTCAGTCATACAATGACTTTATTCCAATGTATGAGCGCATAAGTCTGCGATGTAAAGCACCAAACATTTTCAGAATACTACTGCAGGTAACACACTGACTGTAGGGATGAGTACCTCACACAACCCCACATGAAAAGACCTGGACTATCTCTTTAATTTCAGACACAATATTCTTTGCTTTACTGCCATTTTTAAGTATGATATTGGTATTATATTTTAACATGGTTTCTGACCTTCTCATGGCAGGATGGTGGTGGAGATACTGCCAGTGATCAGGAAGACTGCTCAGAGGTGCCACAACATCTGATCCAGACAGTGCAGACCTGGAGCCAGATTTATAAACCATGTGTTAACACGAAATATATACTTATAGCCAGTTTCCAAGTGTCTTAAGATGCAACAGGAAGTCAGAATGTCCGTATTTAATACATACCAGGCACACAGTCTTCTCAGTCTGATTACTGTGGTGGTTGGTGATAGTTGGGAAAAATGATATTTAAAGTGTGAATTAGGTTGACATTTTATTTATAGCTGTTTTTCACTGAATTGTGTTACAATACATGTTTAAATTCTTCACTATGATTAAACAGTGATGTGAGAGTTGTTTACCTTTGTTTTTACTGTCTTCTGTAAATATGTTTGTCACTGTGCATTATGATAATTATAATGATAATGATCCTCATGTAAATAGACAAATAAATATGTGGTCTTCATATACGTAAATAAAGATTATTTTCCTGTATAATTGGAGAGTAAGAATCCTTGAGGTGTAACCAACACTTAAGGGCAGTGGACGTGTGTAATGGCTGTGCCACATGACACAATAGCAGCTTCGGTGTTGACAGAGGGCATTGCCTTTGCACAATTTAGGATAGAGTGAGTTTCAGGGACCGAACTGATGTTCTGACCCACTATGAGAACCACTCATCAAGCGGACAGTGCACAGGGAGCCCCTCTCCTCTTCTCATGTGCATAGAGATGCGTCTCTCGGGCTCTCACAGGAGTCAGACCAGTTTAACTCCTCTAAAGTCTGCGGCTCTGAACTTGTGGTGTTCACTGCTTCTGTCGCTTTCTGCCATTTTCACTTTCATTTCATTTCAATACTGATCAATTATTACTTCAAGTTCATGGTCCACAAAATTAACTCACTGTTCTTTGTCTGCCTCTTTGCCTCTAACATGTCTCCTCAACACTAAATTAAATTATTTCCCTTTATTTGCAAACTAGATAAGTGGGGTGTGTTTAGAGCCATTTATAGTAAATTAAGGGGACGTTCAGACAGACTCGTGTTGCTGCGTAAAAGTTCCGGATGATTGACATGTATGAGGAAAAGACGTGTGGGACCAGATGCATGCAGGGTTTTATACATCTGACGATGCATTTGTAATTCCCGTTTTGTGTGGACACAGATTTGTTTACCTGAATATACACAGAGTTTTATACATTTGGCCCCTGATGGACCCAGAGCACGTGCCAACCTCAGTTACACAAAAGAACTGAGAAATAATTGTTTAATTATTTTTTAAAACACTAAGAAGGCTCGACACAACATGAAACTTTGCTCGTAGTA
Source organism: Diplodus sargus (assembly GCA_903131615.1). NCBI lineage: Eukaryota > Metazoa > Chordata > Actinopteri > Spariformes > Sparidae > Diplodus > Diplodus sargus. The sequence goes on along the minus strand of CAEMYA010000003.1, from coordinate 1,459,799 downwards.
TCACCAGGGTCTCTGCACATCGCTCAACTGAACCACATACACTCTACCCAGACGTGTCGATCCCGGAGTACATGTGGGCTAACGTGAGCTGTTCACAAACCTTCTTTTTAGTAAACTCTGTGTACACAAACAATGTTCTCAATGCTCGTGTTCATGTGTAGAGACCCTGGTGATACTACGAACAAAGCTTCATGTTGTGTCGAGCCCTCTTAGTGTTTTAAAAATACCAATTTTGATGCTAACACTAAAGTGCCCCATGCACTCCGATTGAAAATGAGCTTGACCCAAAAACGAAAATACTTACAAGTGCCTCTTTCGTCGTAATTATGCTTTTACACAAAGGTTTGACTTGGGTACGTTCACAAAAAAAGCCTAGGTTGCTTTTTGGTGAGATTTTTGTTTAAAAAGGTTCATGCACACCGCTCCCTGTATTATGTTTTAGAGTGTACCGCTGAACAATTTCCAAGCTACGGTGAGATATGTTGAGTCAAGGAGTGTGCAAATGTTTAATCTGATTATTTCAGTTTGTGTTTTCTGTTCCTTCACTGTTGTAACTCTGTGTTGCTGACTTTTTTGGCCACTCTGCCTTTTAAAGAGATCTGTGATCTCTGTGGGACTAACCTGGCTCAGTAAAGGCTAAAACAGTAAAATAATTGACAGCTAAAATGATTTCTAAAGTCTTTCATTAGCACTGAAGTGACTCTACAGTCGGAGCACCAAGGATACACGCTGCACGGTGATGTTTGACAGCTGCAAGGTGAAGCCTGAGAGGGGGAGTGGAACACAAGAAAGTCCAGATGTACTTTTTTAATGAACGCTGTAGGTAGTACAGCAAAAATGTGTATCCAGTTCTAGTTCAGTCTTTCTTTGCTGCTGTAGGAGCTGGCTGACTGAAGGGGCAGTTACCATCAAGGTTTATGGACACAGACAGGCTACAGGACGAGGTCTCGCCCTGTGGGACCTCAGCATCATCCAGGCAGAGACACACACATCACGACACACTCGCTTTGTGATGTAAAAGATTGTCACTCTAAACTTGCAGGCCATCTCTGGCTGTAACAATACAGACCAAATAGTTCGATCTTATCTCGGTCCCAAATATCAAACAACGACCCACATCTCAAAAACGGTGCCACACCTCAACACGCTCGGCTCAGATTCCCTGAAGCAGATCTGTCCACCATGTGGGTTAAATCCTTCGTCACCAGCGGAATTAAAATCTATTCTACCATTCAGCTTAAATCATTACTGTCTGTAAGATTAGAATACACCTGACACATTGCAATAGAAAAGCCCTTGATTTATGATTCACATCAATAATACATTTGTCTAAGGTCTCAAAATGTGAACTCTTCTGATTAGATGTCAACATGAACCTGCAGCTCCAGCCTTCACTGTACCTGAGTTATACCTGAGTTGTTTTCTGCTCAAGGAAGCGTGCATGAAGACAGCTGACTCTTGTTTTCACTACTGTGAAAAAGAGTAACACTATCTCTACTTAAAAAAAAAAAAAACTGGGCTGCTCCTGGTACATGAGGCTGCCATTAAATCTTTTATCAGCGCTGTGATCTGGATAAACACATTTTCAATCGCTTCTGTTGTTTTGGATGGAGGCAGAAATCTCAGATATCTGAAAAAGTGGACAGATAAGACCCACATGAGCCGCATGGTTAAATCCCACTGGAGCAAACTAAATACCTTTTCTGCGATTTGGGTGAACTGACCCTTTAATAGACCTGCTCCACCACATTCCTGTATGTTTGTCACGTAGTAAGAATGTGAATGACTCTGTTGTAAAGCCCTCAGAGTCAGACAACTCCTGTTACACTGCAACCAGGCTGCTCCCCAATTCTTCAGTTCTAATGTATTATAAGTACCTAACCTCTAATTCTAAGTATGTATTTTTGGCTTTATTGACAGGACAGTTGAAGACATGACAGGAAACAGGTTGAGAGAGAGAGAGGAGGAGTGACACGCAGCAAAGGGACCCAGGCCAGGAGTCAAACCCTGGTCCGCTGTAGCGAGGACAAAGCGTCTGTACATGGGACGCCTGCTCTGCCCACTGAGCTAAACGGCAGCCCAGTTCTAATGTATTTAACAGTGGTGGAATGTAACTAAGTACATTTACTCAAGTAGTGTACCTGAGCACAATTTTAAGGTACTTGTACTTTACTTGAGTGTTTCCATTTTCTGCCACTTTATATGTCCACTCAGCCACATTTTGGAGGCAAATATTTGACATTTTACTGGACTGTTTGTTGAATAACTTAAGTTACTAGTTACTTTACAGATTACATGCTGCATCAGAGCCAGAGTAGAGCATTTATTATGTAATTCACATTCTGATAATCAGCTAGGACAATAATCAGTGGACCCCTAGTATACAGTATCTACTGTACAAACTTAGAAATATATGTTTAGGTTACTTTTACTTGTTCTTTTCTAATCAGTCTAATTTTATTTATATAGCCTAAAATCACATTTCCTCAATGGGCTTATTACTTTTAATATGTCTGTGCATACATCTACTTTAAGTCTTTACTCTTGTTCTATTCGTACAGTTAACTTTTACTTTAAGCAAGTAATAAACAATATTTTTACTTAAACTGCATTTAAGCGAACAAGGTGTTCTGTGATCATTTCTTTTCTTCACATAAACCATGAAAGAAGTCCAGGAGCAGTTATTGCTGATCTGAGAGCTGTATTGAGTGACTTTTATCTGCTGAGGAATCCAGATTTTTATTAGTGCATTTTATCATTTATTTGAAGTGGATCTCATTCTTTACGCTCTCTGTTAGTTATATATTATATATTTAAGTAGTAAAAGTGGCCTGAAACAAAAAGTGTTCATGATAAGAGTCCATTTGACCCTCAAACATGAACATGTTTGGAACCACTATATAAAAAAGGAAACATGCCTGTAGAGGCAGCAATCTTGAACTTTTGTTATGAAATATCTTGTTTGAGGCACATTTCTTTGATAAACTCAAATATGTAGTTCTGTCATGTCACTCACTCATACCCTCCAGCAGGTCTTGTCAGGGGTGTGGAGATCAGAATCATCACTGCGCTTCTTACCTTACCGCTATCTCAAAGATTATTATTTCTAACAGAAATATGATATGACTGGAGGAGGAGGGTTTTGTACAGGACGAGCAGAACTAGAACAGGCTTCAAAGTAACCAACAAACTAAATCGGGAGAACATTAAAACATTTCATTTTCTTATTTGTTGCTGTTTTCCTCTTCTGTTTCAAGAAGAAAACTGTTTTTGTAAAGTATAAATCAAAAAATAACAAAAGAAAAAGTACAAAATCAGAGCTAAAGCCAAGACTGAGGATTCGCAGGTCGTGTTCTTGGTATAAATGAAAACTAACATGGTGGTTATTACATCTGTCAATCTCAACATTTTATTATTATTATTATTTTTTCTAATTTTACTACTTTTCAGTGAAGGATTCCATCTTCTTTCACCAGAATATTCATCCCAGTACTGCAGGAAGTGAAGACACAGACAATATCATTGAATTTCAAAATGAATGCAAAACTTTATGTCAAATTATGAAGACGCTGTGAAAGCTTTCTTTTTGTTGTTGCAGGGCTATTGTGTGATGTGTGCAGCTAAATAAAACACTGTAAAAATAGAGACTAGACCAAAACTTTTTGGGGGTTGAGACAAAGTCAAGGCCAAACCAGTCCCACACCGCATGAAACACAATAAAATGTGGAACCTGCAAACAAAAGAAACACCCACAAGACGAATTTAATCTAAGGGATCATCAGAGACTTACATTTTGTACCTTTGTTTTCTATAAGCAAACATAAACAGAGAATAACCATTTTATTCATCTATCCTTATTGCCAATGGTTTACCACCACTGACCAACCCCACAGAAACCCTCATCAAGTACACTCTCCTCTTATTCTTGAGGCCCTGAGACCAATCTCACATCCAGCAACACTGAATAGAGCTTCTTAGAAACAGTGGTTTAAGCTATTTTGAGAACAAATAAAAATAAACTAAAGAAGGACAAAATTATGACACAAAGAACAAATGCCACCAAAAATTGTCACTCAGTTGAGTTTATTGCATAGCGCCCAACTCGACTGGCACAAAATCAACAACAGAAAATATTCCACTGTTCAATATTCAGAAGAAAATGTCATGTTTTTAATTATAGCAGAAAAGCAACGGTGCAATGAAAACAGGAAGAAAAAGAAGAAATAATTCTACTCTTCTTAAGGCCCAAAAGTGTCTTTCAGGGTACCCAAGGACACTTGACAAAGTGGAATAAACATAGGAAAACAAACAAAGCAAAGATATAAGAATAAATGGCAATGACAATAAATAAATGACAATGGCAAGAAAGTGTCTTTAAGTAACTTCACTATGTAAATGTGAATGTAGATGAACTACCAGCAGCCGACTGCTAGTTAAACTATTTTAATGACATGAAGTTCACTACTGGCTGTATGTGAATGTAGTATATGTGATGTCAGACACAACAAAGGTCTAAACCAGCAGCTAAACTCAGTGATCTCCTTTAAATCTTTTCCTGAAGCTCATCGGTGTTGTACGACTTTTTCTGAATGATGTTATTTAACATTGTTCTTAAATTCATGTTTTAATCTTGTTCCAGTCTTGAATTCTGGATGATAATGTGTTTGTCACAAATACAGATTCTTCTTCTTATTATGATGATGATGATGATGATGATGATTTGTACTACTATTATTAATAAAGGTTTAATACAGTAAGAATAAGCTGAACATGACTGACAGGAGAAGGCAGAGTGTTGGGTGCTGTTGGATCCAGTGGGTGGCGCCCTTTCCTTTCAAATGAAGATGAGTCTGAACTAACATGAAGTGAACTCTCAGGTCCTGCTCGGCCTGTGCAGCCTGTTTGTTCCTGAGCAGTCCCGTCTTTGTTGGTATTATGGTTTTATGCTTCCAAGCTGAACACAGATTCACTCTCACATGAACACATTAGGCTTCAGGCCCAAATCCATTATCAGAAAATGCTCCTTCCCTCGAGACCCACACAAAGAATCTATTGACAAACTAGTTGTGCAGCTTGTTTCATGCAGAGGTTTTATTATATCATTATGTATCGCTGCCATCTGTTGTATTGTTAACGGGACAGGTGTTCACTGACCACACGTGTTTAGACAAGCAAATAATGAATCAGTGGAACAGACTGCAAATACTGTCAGACAACAGGAAGATAAAACATGATTCTTCTTTAAAATGTTTGATATTACAGTGTATAGATTTAATGTTGGCTCGTGTAAACGACTCACTGTGGACAGAGTGACAGCAGAGAGCTGAAACTGAGCTGCTGAACATGCAACACAACACCAGGAGGAAGGAATATGGATACCATCCTATACAACAGAACAGTATCTGTCATGTAATTATTAAGTATATAACCAGATATCAATGTAGATATGTCATGACCTGAAACAACATTTGAGAAACTGTTCATGGATGATGAAAAAGTGGCTACATTTAGAGGTGGAAAGGAACCAAAACCAATGTTCTGCTACTTTATACGTCAACATGAGAAGATTTCATAGAGAAATACGGCACTACAACATTTATTTCACAGGTTCATATCATAGTTTTGCGTTCAAACACATAAATACACTCAAAAGAATCAGTAATTAAATGAATAGTTCCACCTACAGCAGCCTCAACATTGGATGCTGGTTACATTTAATTCATCCATGATAACAATACATAAATAACATTGAATTATTACTGGTACTGCTGTATTTTGTAGGCAACACTCATCTCCTTTTCCTTCCATGCAAATACATCAACTACTGGCTATTCCAGCAATGTGTCTGATATGATGTGTGATATATTGTGTTCATAACTTTGTGTTTTTTACTTAAAACATCATTTTAACACAACACCTTCTCTTTAAAATGTCCTTTATTATTTTCAAAGAACTTATTCATCTTGTCAATTATCTTTGTGTTCCTTAAATTAAGGTAAGAATGTTCATAATGTTCATCAGGCACAACAACAACAAAACATCGCTGAGTTGTGCTAACGTGTAAACTGTGTATTTTATTGGTCTCATATATGTGTAGGAAACGTTATCACCACCACGGAGCCGTGTGAGGAAACATCGGGCGCATTTTGAATGAAAGTCCTACTTGATAATTAAATTATCGTGACAATAGGCAGCAGCTCTCCATTTAATGTCAACTTGGAGGGTTTTGAAAAGCCTGAAATCTCCCTGTTAAGGAGACTTTTTATCACTTGTCAGACCCTTGAGCCAACAAAAGGCACAAAATGGCCTAAGGACACGCAGTATTACTACAGAGAGATGCCAAACAACCATACATGAATACAGCACGACCACAAAGAGATGAACACCATATAGAGAGGCACAAAGCAACTAAAGGGTGGTGCAGAATAATTGCAAAGACATAAAACAAACAGAGAAGCAAAGTGACTAAAAGTGGTACGAAACAACTCAAAAGCGGCACAATGACCACAGACACACACAATGACTGCAAAGAGACAAAAATCTCTAAAAACGGACACAAAAGAGTGCCAAAGGACCAAAACAGACCCAGGTGAACCACAAAGCAATGCAAAACAACTACAAACAGCTGCAAAGTGACGGAAAAGAGACGCAAAACTTCCCCTGTAGTTGTTGCGTCCCTTTGAATCTGTGGATCTTCCTGTTGTGTGTGAGGAGTGAGAGGTCTCTAACATATCTGTGCCCAGAGCCTCATTGTCACATAATCCATCCATGATCGTCACTACAGATCAGCTTTAATCAGGGTTTTCTTAATGTTAAACAGCTCGATGGAGGTACAGTACATCAGCCGGTCATCCCATCAGTCGTTCAGCTCTGCTCAGCTTCACAGGCCTCGTTAGTATTCAAAGGGAACCGGCTTCACCGCGGAGGGCAATTACGTTCACAGAAAATTAACATTCATTGTGTGTCAGTGACATTATGTGAGTATCTGTCTCAGTATGAAGCATCCAGGGAGCAGGAGCCGCGTAATCAATATCTATTAGCCCTCCCATCAGAAGAATTAGATTTCACTATTAGATCAGCCCGCTCCCCCGACTCCACGTCAAACATTATAAGTCGACTGGACATGTCATGCTCCGATGTAGCCGGCTAATGAAAGAGATCATGTTGAACTCAAATACAATAAGAGGAAATATGATAGGAGGGTTAGGACTCAGGAGGAGCTGTGCTGCGTGGAGCCCAGTAGGTGGCAGGAGAGACACAAAAGGTGAAGACGTGGAGCAGCGAGTGGCTTTCACATTTTATTAATATTGACATGGGTACATACATAAATGAGTAACTCATGAGTAGTGTCAGAAATCAGGATTTGTTTCTCTTAGAACGGCTCTTTGTGTTTTTTACAAACCAAATTCAACAAATGACAGAGAATGAAACGCAGATGGCGGATTACACATGTTTCAGTTCATACAGCGTCGTCTTCTTATAAAATCAGATCATCAGATGATAGGAAAAAGTTTTGGTTTCGTCTCTTGTGACCCACAGATGTGTGTGATGATAGAAAAAACCCTGAAACGGAGAAGATCATGTCGCTGGATTTGTGTTAAAATAGTCTAAACTGTACATCTATAAATGGCTCAGGACTGTTTTAATCATCTTCGAGCTCGGTGAGAGAAAAATCATTCATTGAGCGGCTGTTGAAGTAAGTGCTCCTGATAATGCGCTCTGTTTTAAACATATTCTGGATAAAAGAATTTGGTATCGGACGGCATGGTCAAATGTTGCCCATTTAAAGTGCTTAACAACATGTACAGTGTTACAAACAAAACATCTAAACAATGAATAAATTAAACCAATGACAGATCAATAACAAATAGATGTAAAAACCCAAGATATTCAAACAAGCAACAAAAGCTAAATAATGAAGATTCATCTCGAACTTAATATCACAATTATACAAGCCATTGCACATCGTCACGTGATATATATATGTTTATGTGTATAGTGTTGTTTTTTTCTTCTCGGAGAAGCTAAAGAGCAGACGGCTTTGATTCAGAGAGACTCCTCTGCAGCTTCACATCCACAATCCTTCGATTCACAACATAACATGAACTCAACTTCTGAGTGTCTTTCACTCAAGAGCTCAGTTTTTGAGAGGACCTTCTCCGAGTCTGTTCACTCAAGTGCTAAAATCAGTGGTGTGACTGTACAGCAGGTGGGTAAGTCCTCAGGTGACAGGTGAGAGCTGTGGAGGCGGACCTGTGTGTGGGTGGTGTTTTATTTTTGGCTGTGCTGGGGTCGGGTGGGGGGTGGTGCCGGGCACTACGGAGGCAGCAGCGGGGGCTTGAAGGTGCAGGCTCCGGTACACTGACGAGGGGTGAGCATCTTGCAGGAGAAATGGTGAAGGGCATCGTGAGCTTCTGGGGAGGAACGAGTCCATCAGTGAGAACATGAAGAACAAACACTCAGTGCTCAGTGTACAGGTGTGAGTTTGACTGTTGGCCTAATGCTGCTCTTAAAGGACTGGTTCACACTTTTCAAGTCTGTCTTGGAACAATTCTCACACGTCCATATTTACATTTAGACGGGTTTTGGTTGTTGCTCCTATTGTCCATAAAGAAATCTGTGCTCAACATGGTCTCAGTGTAAGTGAAGGAGGACGACATCCACAGTCCTCATCTGTGTAAACATGAGTGAAATGTTGTCAGAGTTCGCTTCTGCAGCCCACGGATAGGATAAATCAAGTGTTTATACAAATCAAAATCAAGACGAAACATCTCATATCATGTTCTTAACACATGTGTATGAGCTGACTTCAGCAGTGGATGGTGGCCATTTGACAGCCAGGTAAGACGGCTGAAGAGTTAAGGACCTCTGGTTGAGGCTGTGTTTCACTATTTGTAATCGGGAAACAACTGGATATTTTAACAAGATGTCGGGACATTTTCCAGCCGTCTTTAAGTCAACCAAAGCGTGTTTTTCAAGCCAAAACACTTTTTGTTTCTTGTACCTCAAACTAACCAGAACAAAACCATAGTGCTGTCACAACGTAAAACTGTTAAGGTGAAGCAACGTAAAGAATTTCATTAATGGTGACGTAGTAAATTAGCTTCTCAAGTTAAGGCAAGAATAACCAGCCTTATAGTAAGTATTGTTCATATGATACGTATGAAAACGTACAAATTTGTGTGGTTTGCGTAAATGTACAATGCCAACATTTTGTTGTGTTGCAGCTTCAGTTGCCTGAGCTACACATTTCTTTATACAAAATGTCCTTTGTGTTCTCTTGCACCAGATTTCCACACAAGTGTAGTTTAATTTTCAGTTTTCAGAAATTTGGTGAGGGAAGATGAGAATGTGTATTCCATCTGGCACTGAATATTTTAACAAGGAGTCAAACAGCTGGTGGTGCTAATTCTCCAGTCACAATTCATTACACCAGTGCAGAGGAAGAGGGCACGGCGACATGACGTCATCAAAAGAGCGCCGGTCGAACCTCAAACTGTGAAAAACACGATGGAAGTGTGTCCTTTATGTTTGGTTTGTGTATTAAATGCACAGTGAGGAATTTCTTCCAATAGTCGTCTCTGAGTCAAAGACATGAAAACATACAAACAAAATGACCATCAGTCAGTACACAACTCTAAACTACTACATATAAAGGTTGAGTTGTTTAAAACAAGTTAACGCGGAAATGTCTTACATATTAAATCAGAAGAAGGTTATCGTCTCCTCACTGCAGATGTGCTGATTTAGATTCTTTAGCAGACGTTTAAGTCGCCTCAGACGTTTTGGTGATCTTACTTAGAGGGTTTCCTCCCTGAGCTGTGGCGGAGGGTTCGTAACAGCATGATTGCCGAAGCCTCAAATGAGCTTTTGTGCAGCTGCAAGTGTGGATTTTCTCATCACTTACGTTGTAATTGCCTTAAGAAAAGAATCTCTTTGCAGCCAGAATGGACAGGAAGAACAATTAAAGCAACTAATTAAGTAAATCTGGGCATGTGAGTGTTGTTTTAAGTCAGATTTGAAAGAATATGAACTTATCCTTTAATGCTGTCCTACAGTAAATATCTACCACCACTGATCACAGGAGATGTAAATAAAAAAAGTAGCACTTGCATATTTATGTTTATGTAAAAGGCTGCCGTGTGTTCATGTTCCTGTTCTGGACCAGATAAATTACCTTTTAGCTTCTGCTGTATTGCATAACGAGCCTTTCTCTCTTGGTCCAACTCGCTGCACAAAGTGTCTATCCAAAAATAAGATGAATACAAAAAATAAAAAAAAAGAATTGGTCAAAAAAAGATTGAAGATGTGAGTGTAGCATCTGTAGTAGAGGAGTGTAATGTATGCCGTCTGCCCCTATGGTATTTAGAGTGACCCCTCTGTGTACTTGAACCCTGTATTTAAACTACGGTAACCTTACACCAATCCTTTAGCGGGCGGCATTAGTTGCTGTCTACTTCATGTAACTGATACAGCACTACATAATGGCCTGTCTGTTCAATTTTCCAGAGCATGATTTAGGAGAAAATAACCTTTGCAAACAAAACAGTGTGGTTTCAGTTTCACCTTTATGATATTCAATAATTTACTCAACTGCAGGAGAAAAAAAGACGGAGTTTACAGGAAAAAGGCCGGACGAGAACTGACAAGGTTTCAATATGCAAGTGTCACTTTTCCTTTCTGTTTCAGTTTAAAGGCTACTTGCTTTCCGATTGATTGATACGGCTCGTGTTACTCTTTTGTGGCTCAATTTTGTCCCCCCCATAAACTTAAAGAGCATTGATCTACATCTGCTTTACAGTCATAATCTACGGAGGCACGACGTACAGAGAGACCAACCTCGAACAATCTGCAGCTGCTGGACCATTTCCTCTCTGTAGGACAGCTCACGCTTCATTTGATCCTGAAAATTATCTGAAGAGTACCGAAGGCCACATCAGATGGAGACGCTCTGACATTGAGCACATTTAAAGACACATTCCTGGATTCAAAGGACAGCACAACGTCTAACATCGAGGCTGCAAACAGAGACGGAGAATCATCATCAGACTCACTTTGTGTCCTACCTTTCAAATGCTGAAACTCTCTCTCCAGCTTTTTCCTCAGCTCGACTTGTTCCACGAGCTGCTTCTGCAACTCCTCTGTGAGGACAAAAGATAAAATGTGTTGCTGTCACAACATCGTGATATACACTTTCAAAAATGCTAGAATACAGCAAAGATGTTCAACATTGTGCATCTTTTTGTCATGGGTTCATCTCTTCGTACATTTATTTTCAGGTGATGATCACTGACTCTTTCTCCAGCCACCTAAACTTGTATTTTCTGTGTATTTCCTTTGACTAAAAAACAAAAAAAAATTGTGTGTTAATATCATTATTGTAAATTAATTTCAGGGTCTTCTTTATGTGTGTACTACACCTGAAAGAAACTGCAGTTAGGAGCCAGGACAAATAAAGAAATTAATTTAAAAAATAGATAAATAAGGTAAAAAATGATTAAAAAGTACAAATGTATATATGCTTAAATTTATAATAACCATCATCAATAAATGGTAAATGTATAATGAATTAAACTTAAGCTAGCAGTTGTTCTTGTGCTTCATGAATCATTTATTAAGAAATTGTTTATTGTGAAGCTGCAGCCTCTGTTGATGAGACTTTAAATGGTTCAAAAATAGTGGTGTTCATCTTTACACGTTGTCTGTATGGACATTGTGAAGACACAACTGGTTTTTATAAACACTAGTTAACTGTGTTGGCGTTGTGTGTCCAGTATATTAAAAACAACATGGCGGACATGTCCAAGCTCTCCTCTTTCTGACACTTTATACTGCCACTTCACTCCATTTTAGAGACAAATATAACACTTTTTACTCCACTACATTTATTTGATAAATGAAGTTATTAGTTACTTGGCAGATTACTGCATCGGAGAAAAAGTAGCACATTTGTAAATCAATTAATTAACCAACTCATTTTGATTTGTGTGGGAAAGTGCTGAGATCAGTGACAGATTTTGAACACAGAGCGGGATATATGTTGAATATTAAGGTACTTGTACTCTGCTGGAGTATTTAGCCTACATTTTCTGCTACTTAACACTTAAACTCCAAAACATTTTAGAAACAAATATTTAACCTTTTACTCCACTAACTGCATTTGATTACATGTTGTGTCAGAGCAGAATAGCTCATTTGTAAATTAATTCATTAACTGATTAATGTATTTTACACTTGTTCCCATTAGCGGAACAATGCTGAGATTAGTAGTCACTCAGGTAAACAGTCGACACTTAGTATAATTATATACAATACTCATACTTTTGATATTTACACATAATATCAAGCACTCTAAGACTTTAACTCAAGCAGTTTCACTTTTACCAAAGTAATATTTTAACATGATATCTTTTTCTTTCACTCAAACATGAGTGAAAACAAACGTACATTTTAAACTGTGACTTCACTGGAAGTAAGTGATGGAATGTAAATAAGTACATTTACTGAAGTACAGAGCATTTCCATCTTCTGCTACTTTATTTTTCCACTGAAGTATAAAATGTTGCCCTTTTTACTCCACTACATTTATGTGATAACTTCAGTTACTAGTTACTTTTCAAATTACTGCATCAGAGCCAAAGTAGCAGGAATTAATTAATAAGTAATCAGATGAAAAATGTTGAGTATTGGACCAGTAACCTAATAGTTGGCCAGGGGGGCAATAAGTCAACCTGAAATACAGGCCTACACAATATACCATTATATGTCATATATATGATTATATCTATGATTTACTTCTACCTTTGATATTTAAGTAGATTTAATATCAGATACTCAAAGACTTTAACCAAATATTATTCATGAGTTGTTGTTTTTTTTACATAATGTTTTTACTTTGACTCTTTTATGTAATTCTTCTGGGAAATATTTACAGCACTGACAATGACATGTGTGTTAAAAACGGCGCATTTTAAACCGTAAAACAACATATAATTTTTTTTTGGCACACTGAAACAAACCTCATCTGACACACACACACGCATCTGAATGACTGCAGACCAACACCAATCTCAACACAAATATCTTCAAACATCTTCCTGCATCAATCTGATCCCACTTGATGTGATACATTTCGACGTTCTCCTCATGAAGACTGATCTCAGCTCAGTAAACCGACTTCAGGTGCGTTTCCACCCTCGCTCAGATCCATGTGCGCGCTGCTGCCT
>CAEMYA010000003.1:1420959-1446429 GCA_903131615.1 Diplodus sargus | reverse complement strand
TTAAATGTGCAATTTAATCAGCAAAAAAATTGGCTTCAATTTAATTTCTCGCATTTAAAAATAAATATCCGTCTTGGTTAAATGTGGTGACCAGGTCCTATAAATATGTATCTGCTGGCTGGAGACACATGAACCCGAATTACAATCAAAACAGGAATAATTGCTGGTGATAATTAAAATCACCTGCTGCACCTTTCCTCCCTCCTTTGTCTCCTGATGCTGAAAGCAGCCTCTTACCTTTGGCCATGTTCTCCAGGTCTCTCTCATGCACGCTGATATCGATGCGTAAAGCTCCATCGGCTGCACGGAAACAACCAAACACGCCAATTTAACGCACAAATAAATCATTTCAACATGTTTTCAAAAACGCTGTCGGGAGAGACACAGGGAGCAGCTGAGGGTGTGGATTTTGAATTGAACCTGAATTTTAACAACCTTGTCTGTCCTTCAGCTCCGGATGAGACGTCGCAGTGCGTTGATTCTGCAGCTCAGACACGTGATGGACGCCTGGAACAACACAAAGAAACACACACGTTCTCAGCTGAAAACGACCCGGTTGGCACAAATAACCAAATGATAAATTGCTCAGGTAATTACCGTTGGATCTGCCCGATTGTTTGAGCTCGTGCAGGAGCGCGTGGCCGTCCTTCTCCTGAGCGTACACCTGTAAGAACGAAGCACACGCTCGTGTTGAACAACAGCGCGCCAATTACGCGTCATTTACTGCGATTCTTCACGTAATTGAGGCCTCTTTTTTTCTTCAAAGCGCTGCAATTTGCTCGTGGAGACGTTGAGATAAATCCTGAAAGAAAACAGATTTAAAAGCACCAATTTTGGGGGAAATGCGTCTCGTAATTGGAGAAACATTCTAATATGAATAAGTGAAACACAGATGAGGATAAGTGAGGTACTTTAATAACTCTGATTTAAATCAGCGATAGATAAATACAAATTAAAGGGGCTTCGTCCTTTATTTAAGAGTTGCTCAAAGGCACTCCAGCAGCACAATTCAGTGATATTTTCCCTCAAACACTTCGCCGAAATTAAAAAAGAAAAATGTGCCCATCAAATGTCTCCATCTGATCCTTTTTAAATTCCACACCAATTGATCCTGATTACATTTTTATGGGCCTAAACTCTGATCATACTCTCCGCTCACTACTGCGACAGTTCAGCGTCCCCCCACGGGGATCATTAAACTTTCATTTAATCTAATCTTACTTCATGAAGAGGGGAGCCATTACGCATCCGTCTGTCCTCATCTGATGACCCAGTGTGCGCGGAGTCCTCCGGTGATGCAGCTGCTGCCGGGCTGGAGACCTCAGGCTGCTCCTGACTTTCCTCAGCACCAGAGGAGACCCGGTCCGGGACAGGGGTGTCGTGGTGGTCCCGCCCTGGTGAGATCTGGATCAGCTCGTTCTCGTCTTGCCCGCGGTTGGATTCCACGTCCACGTCCGGGTCGTCGTCGTCGTCGTCCACCACGCTGTCCCTGTCCGGTGACACCGATCTGTAGCTGGAGCTCTCGCTGATAAAATCCGGGGACAGGTAGCCAGGGCGCACGCCGTAGCCGTCCCGGTTGCCGTAGAGTTTGGCGATGGTCTCCGCGTCTTTGACCACAGGTCTGAAGGCCGAGATGTAGCTGATTTTCCTCTGAGGGGTCTCGTCCCCTGACTTGTCGTCGTCGTTCCTGGAGGAGGACTGGGAGCTGGAGCAGCGCTCCCCGCCGTCCTGCTGGTGGTTGGGGTGGTGGTTGGAGTCTTTGGGTGTGTTTGCGCCGCGGTCACTTTGGTCCGATAAGTCCAGCTCGCCCTGCCGGATGCCTGGCAGCTCTGGAGGAGGTTTGGGTGGAGAGCCCGGGTAAGGGGGCATTGGTAGGCCGCCAGCTGTGGGCCAGAACATGGGGAAGGCGGGGTAGAGGGTGTCCTTAGCGCCGGGCCAAAACACGCCAGACACGTTGGTTTTGCTAGCGTCAGGAAGACCGTCGCTCTTCTTCTGACACAGGCCGTAGCTCGGGAAGCCATAGGGGTGGTGTGGGAACAGAGGTGGAGGGATTTTCTGAAGCATGCCAAAGCTCTTGCTGGGCACTGGGATGACTGGGTAGGTCCGAGCGCCGCCCGCCAAACTCAGGTTGTTACTCCCCTGATCCTCGTCGCAGCGTAATGTTTTGTGAGGGATCTCAGGGGATCTGGTTGGAGCCAGGCTGGACGAGGCCTGAGACTTCATGGACGAGGACATCCCCGACCCGTTCATGGGCAGAGTCCTCTTTCTGCTCCCGCCGTTGAACATGGCCTTTACATCCTCCCACGCGTGATTAATGTCCTCAGACTTTTTGTCCGTCAGTTTCAGGTGGCGCCTCCACGAGTTGAAGTTGGCCGCGTCCGGCTGCAGGTACTTTGACTCTGTGGTGCGGTGGGAGTGGAAAATGAATTTATTCGGGGAGAAGTACATGTTGCAGAAGCTGCACTTGATGCACTTCGCTCTGGAGCTGTTGTACCTGGCGGGGATGAAGCTGCCCCTGCTGCCCCACGCACACTCGTGAAACACGTCAAAAGCGAAATTCTCCGGCAGCTTCGGCGGGCTGTGCGCTCCCAGGAACGACTTGCAGAGCCGCTCGGCCTCCCGCTTGGTGATCATGCCGCAGCGCCTGGAGGAGATGGGCATGGCCCCGGCGCGCCGCAGGAGCTCCAGCTGGACGGGGGTGCACTGCACGCAGGTGATGCCCAGAGCCACCCGGCGGTTGTGGATCTCGTTGTAGCTGTAGTTCTTCAGGAGGGTGTTGGAGATCTGTGCCAGGCAGAGCCTCTCCTTCCCGTCTATGACCAGACACACGATGGGCACCCCGTACAGGGAGGTCTCGCTCACTTGGTTCGGTTTGAGGGAGCTCGGGCTGGAGAAGCTCGGCGCGTCCTGCTTTGAACTCGGGGAGGAGCTGGCGTCTCGTCCCGCGTCTCGAAGCTGTCCGGGCATCGACTCCATCCCTGGAAGCCTGTCAATCAAAGAGGAGACGGGAGTGACCCGGGGGGGACTGTGACAGCGAGGGGAGCGTCAACATTTACAGAGCAGCACGAGGAAACAAAATGGTGCTTAAAGACAAAACAAAAAGCCCTCAAAGAAACAGTCGAGAAAGATATTATTATCATTATTAATATTTATTATTATCAATATTATTATTATCAATATTATTATTATTAAAATTATAGAGTACTAGTTTAATGATAAATAGATGTTATTGTTGATCTCTATATTTATTTATCGGACGTAATTAAAACATTAATATAATAATAATAATAATAATAATAATAATAATAATAATAATAATAATAATAATTGTTGTTACAATTACAATAATAATAAAATCAGACTAACGTGATGATTTTCTGAGTTTATACTAGAGGTGAAACCGATCAGTCGGCTCCTGATTCATCTCTCCGCTCCTCCGCGGCTCGGCCTGCTCTCCCAGGTTAACTGGGTCGCTGGAGGTAGGTCTGCTGCTCGTTCTTATCTTCAAATCGGCTCTACACTGATGGGCCAACTGCTTAAGAACCACATAAGATCCTTACGCGCGGATAAGGACAGAAGGTAAAACGCGCCAATGCGCTTAGCAGAGAGGAAAAGAACAACTGTAAGCTGCTTTCCTGGTAATTACACAGATCCAAGCGCGCGTCTTCGCATTGTTAATAAAAGACTAGCCCTATATATAATTAAAGCTGCTACGCGGATTAGCCTCAGCCAGTGGCTTGAAATTAGGTTGAAGCGGGCCTATCTCACGTTCACCTGCGTGTACTTACTTTTCGCATCACGTCATTGTCCTCGCAGAGGCCGCGGCGGTTCTAATGATTTTAATTAATAAAACTCTTCTAGAGCGACCGATTGACCGGAATTACACGAGCTCCCATCCAATAAATACAAAACAACTTATCGCCAAATAAAAGAGCAAAAAATAAAAAAGAGGAGCTGCACAATTATCACCATTTTTCTCTGATGGAATGTTAATTTAAAAACATACCTTTCTCTCATAAAAAGACGACACACTCCAACAGGGTTCGGGACGGGAAAAAAATGATGAGTAATTTGATAAAAAAAACAACAGATGGAGATGCAGGTCAGGTGAGTCCAGTGAGAGAAGGAGCCGCGGGCAGGACGGTGTGAGAGCACAAACTCTGAGCTGGAGTCTTTATTTCAGTTTGTTTGCGCGCAGGAAGCAGCAGCAGCAGACAGGACCTCCATTCCGCTGGATCCCGGGGAGGTGAATGGCGTGAGGACAGGAAGCACATGGCACCTCTCTCTCTCTCTCCCCCTCCGTCCCTCCCTCCCTCTCTCTCTTTCCCTCCCTCCCTTCCTCTCTCTCTCCCCCCCTCTTGAAGACTTGCACCAGTTTTAATAATTCACACTTTTGCAGCTCTGACGCACAAACACGATCAGAAACAGAAAAATATCACGCGCAATTAGGCCCCTGCTGACCCCAAATGGAGACACATTTTAGCGCACGTTTATGAATACACTTATTCCATGAAATTAAGGAAAACACAAGACAACACAATCTTGGAAACATCCGCAAAACGATCATTAAAAGAGTGAAATTAAAACACTGGTGATTGCGGGACCGATAGACCCCGTCAAGGACCCTCTAGGGGGCCCCCGGACCCCACATTGCACCCCGCCGCCGGCCTCACTGATCAGTGTGTTTTTAAGCATCGGCTCAGTTGTAATCATTCACATCCTGTATTATTTCCACCGCAGCGGGAGCGAGCTGACAAAACAGAGGCGGCGGCGGCGGGCGAGTGGCACTATGGAGGGCAGCAAGAATGACAAAAGGCCCGGGCTCATTTATCAAGTTACACCGCCATCTGTTAAGCTTCCACACCGGCCACCAAATCAATGTGAGGCCCGAGCGACGAAAGAGAAGCCAGAGAGGAGGAAAATGAAGGACAGAAATAAAAAAAAATAAAAAAACGGGGGGAAATAAGAAAAGATTGGAGGATTTCTGCTCGTGCGTAAAATGATTTGGAGGCGTTTTATGTTCAGATTTAAAGAGGAGAGAATCTGAGATGAGATGTGATGACGCCTCAGGGCACTTCTCACTCTCTCTCTCTCTCTCTCTCTCTCTCTCTCTTACACACACACAGACACACATACACACAGACGCACACACTCCGCATTCTGGAGGTTGTATCAAAGTTCAAACTGATGAGAACTATTTCATCATTAAAGATTCTCGATGTTAGCTCGCTGTAGATTTATCATGTCAGCTGATCAGAAGTCAAGAAGGATTATTTTCCACTTATAAACTCCAGCATTGTTTGATTTTCACAAGCTTATTTTCTTTATTGTGTGAACGTTTTTGTCTCTCTCTTATTGTTAATAAAATGTAGGCCTATGTGTGTAGTTTTTATCGGTCGCGCCCTAAAACATCGGTCGGCGCTGTCAGCGCAGAGTTTAAAGCCACTTTGTCTCTAACCTGCTGCAGACGGTGAGCTGGAGTTCACAGCCTTCCTCTGTGAGACCTCGTTCTCCGACACACCTGTGTTCAAGGTGTGCACAGACGGGCACTTATTCACCCTGAGCAGCAGCATTGAAGCGAGGACGAGGCTGTTTTATATTTTACAAAAAACGATATTTCATAACTCTGAATCCCATGAAAACTCAAAAACCAACAAGTGGGAAAATGTTTGTGCATCCAGAACCTACTGTAGTCTTTTGAGGCTCTTTATTCATATGCCTGTCTATCAAGCCGCTGCTGAAAATAGTCTCTGCTGTTTTTGAAAATTCTTTCTTCATTTTTAAAAAATTATTAAACTTTATATTTGTGAGTTTTTTTCTAAAGAGTAACATCTTATGTAGGAGTAGGTGTGCTCGGAGCCGAGGGGCACAGAGAGGGCAGAGAAATACAGGTCAGCACTGAGAGGTGGACTAAGGTTGGTTTACGGTCTTTTCATGAGTTGTGTTGGTTGTGTTTTAAAGATGCAATATGTAAGATTTCTGCATTGAAAAACTGATAACTCATGAAAACTTTCCACGAAGATGAAAACGACTTAATAATGACCTCGTCATGTCAGACAGATCGTCCTCGGCAACGATGGTTGTTTAGCAGTTAGGACAACAGCTCCCATGATCCCACGCTACATATGTCTTTCACTTTGTTTTAATTAAGAAACTTCAAAAAAATAATTGGGTGGTTCCAGTGAGGGTATTTAACGAGGGGGGTTTTAAGGGGGCCAGTGTGCAAAATGTCAACATGGACCCCAGAAAGCCTCAGACCGGCCCTGCACAGAGCTGCTATTCATATGAGAGTAAATTATACTTTAATCACATAAACAAACAACACGATACTATGTAGAGAGAAAACAAACAGCTCCAGCTCGTCTCTGACAGTTTTTCATCAAAAACGCGTCCGGACAGCAGATCAGCTACCAGCACACACTGAGGTGAGTGTGTGTGTGTGTGAGTGGAGTGTGTGAGCTGAGTGTGTGTGAAGCATCATCAGCCGGCGCGCAGCCTGAGCTCGCCTGTTTTACCTCCCTGCAATATTGATGCTGAACCCGATCCTGAACGCATCCTCTCCCCTTTCAGCGTGGAGAGGCTTCCCCTGCAGCCCCCGCCAATAATTACAATTTTATACTGTAATTATTCCTCTCTTTTTAATTATTTACACCGCCGACTTGAATGCGGCCCATTGTCGCTGCTGATTCCGGGGGAAACGTGAGCCGCCGCGCCGGGCGCAGCGGCGGAGAGGAGTTTTTAATTAGACATTTCAGCGGTAATTTTAGGCGCGCGCTTTATTATGAGTGTGGATACAAATTACCCGCGGCCTCATTGATATGCGCTCAATTGTTTAAACAAACCTTTAACCTGAAACATTAATGCGCCTCAGCTTTAAGTCATTAGGAGTCCAAACTAAAGCCTAACTCAGCAGGTGAACCCGGACCTGATGGATTATTCAAAGCGACAGTCGATGCGCTCTGGAAACAACGTTTGATCCGCAGACTGGAGACGCAATAAATACAGACATAGATAAATAAATAGATATATATTTTAATTTATTTTCGTGAAACAGCTCAATGAAAGTTATTGTAAAACAAGATAAAACCCTTACATTTAGTGTGTGGACTGTTTTATTTCAACACATTTAATTTTCCTTCATTGTTTTTTCTTGTTCTTGTTCATCTAAAGTCATAAAAACGTACTTTGCTTCATCTTCTACACAAACAGCTGCTGTAGTTTGAACCCTTCAGGATTAGAATCCATAACTGCCTGTTCTTCACATGTTGACTTATTGATTGATTGATTGCCTGATCAGCAATCTGAGACCAAGTTCAGTCGTGTTAAGTGATCCAGTGATCCTGATCCTGATCCTGACACCAGGGCCGGATCACAATGGACAGATTACATTGGGCAGATTTTTCAGCCCCCCTCACTCACATATTTTGATAATTGATACGCAAACAAATGTACTTAAATGCCACTTGATTATTATTATATTCATCAATTTAGTATCTATTTTAATTTGAGTGATCATGTGCTCGTAAAAGAAGTATGACTAACGTTTGTGTTGTGAAGTGAATAAATTAATATATAAACATTGTAATGTGGTTTTAGACTTGAGATTCTGTTATTAATATATTAAAATGCATGTTAAACATTCTTCTCTCCTGTCTGCACCCCCTAGTGGCAATAAAGTCCACGACATGTGCCTAGAATACCGCCGCCTGTCCTGTCCACCGGGGGCCCCTAGAGGTCCAGGCCCGGGTAACTTTAACCAGAAGCAGCACAATAACAGCACACATGATATTTTATTTGTGTGTTTCAGAAGAGCTGCAAGGATTAATGGATTGGATGTCAACTATCAAATTAATCGGCGACTATTTTGATAATCAATTGATCAGTGTGAGTAATTTTCTTTAAAGGAAAACGTTAAAATGTTCTGATTTCATTATCTTTTCTTTTAATCTGGGACACGTGACGGACTGCATCTACTCGCATATTTTCACGTTATTCAGGTCGATATGTTAGTTTATCTGTTTATATTTCTGTATTCAGACACAAAGTGGCCTTTAACGCTGTTTGTCTCAGTTCAATTGGAATAATGAATCGCTAAAGATGTACATATTGAAATGAATGGTTTTGAAATGACACTGTTCTGTTCTGCTCTGTCTGCGCCCCCTAGTGGCCATAAAGGCCTCAGCATGTTGAAACTACCTCTGCCTATCCTGCTGACCTCGGGGAGCCCTGGGGGTTAATATTAATAATTGAATAATAACAGAGTGCTTCATCACTTCGGTCAGGCATTTCACACTAGAGCTGCGGCGACCAATCGCTTATGATTCTCAGATTCCAGATTCTTGGATTTGAATATTTTCGGTCTCTCTCCTCCTCGACTACAGCGAACTGAATAATGACATCGGGTCGATATTTTAAAAAGCAAACAACTAATCGATTACTACTCGATTAGTTGCAGTCCTATTCCATAAAGTTTCAGTGACAACACCCATAAAATCAAAATTCTCATCACATGGGGGTCCCTGTGGTCTAATTTGTGTCACTGACTGTGTTACTCAAAGCAAAAAACCACCCTATAAATAACAGAAAACATCTGTCAGAAATCTTTTAGCCACTGCAGCAAATAAAGTCTCTTAAAACTGCAGAGATGTAAAACAAAAAGGACTTTAATTTACAAGATAAAACAGGACTGTGTGCTTTAATGCTGCTGATCTCACTGATTTGAGTCAAAATAGACCAAACAACTAATCGATTAATCGAGGAAACAACCAACCGATCAACCGACAATGAAAACAATCTTGTAAAAGCAAGAATGTGATCACATGGGGGTCTGACCTGAGCCAGTTCAGGGTCCCTGACGTGGACCAGTCCACTTCCTCAGTTTACTAAAGGTAAAATAAAAAGCAGGAGTGTGTTTAAAGGCCTCTGATCTTCACTGACTTCAGTCTGCAACTTGATCATATTTTCATTTTATTTCCAAACTCTTGCATTTTGTCGGCTGATGTAAAAAGATAAATCAGGCTCACCTCAATCAGGACAGCTTTAATAACAGCAGCAATTGAGGCCAAATGTTTTATAATTAACAGTTGTATCAGCAGCCTATAAAACCATGACCCCTATAAATCCCATTTTAGAGCCCAATCAATCCTCCTCTCGGACTAAACGGCCTATTGATCCCTCTCTGCCTGCTCGCCTCACCTAAACGCTTTCTCCGCGTGCTTCTTGTGTTTCCAGCGAAAAGAGCATTTCGATTGCACTTTTTTTTTACTGGAGGAAAGATTCCGCCGAAAGGAAAGCGAAGGCTCGAAAATTAAACGGTGACATTTTAATTACAGGACATTGATAAAGGGATGTGGGTGATGGCTGTGTGCCGCTCATTGTCCCGCCTCGTGTGCTAATCGAGCCGGACCGCCCCGCAGAAAGGTCACCGGCCGACACAAAGCGGAGACGCAGCTCGGTGGGAATTTGGGAATATGAAGGCAGAAATGAAGACGCATCTCCAAACAAAGCGCGGTCAATACCCCGCAGAGAGGCCCGCCAGATGAGATCATGGAGCACCCAGATTTTCATCCAGACATATTATCACTATAGGTCACCCGGAGCAGAGCCATACATCATCTGGAGCAGCGCGAACAGTGGTGGCGCAGAGCTGACAGCGCCACGCTGCTGCTCCCAGATCAGTTACATCAGCTCATCTGAGCCGCGTGTGAACAGACAGCATGTCAGAGTTCTGATCTGTAGTCTGTGGTGATCTCTGAGATCACTACGGTCAGGGCTGGGGATGGATAAATAAACAAGTAAATAAACAAATAAATAAACAAATAGATGAATAAATAAAAACATAAATACATTAATATACAAACAAATAAATACATATTTACACACATAAATAGATAAATAAAAGCAGAGATTCGTGGAAGCCCTGTTACATCATAAGATGGTCAATACGGCAAAAAGAATAAAAAAAATAAAAATAAAAACTATGCTTGATGAAAAGATATTTCCATTATAAGTCAAAATGAGATAAAAAGTAATAATCATGATATAAAAGTTTAGAATTATAAGATAGAAAGTTATAATTATGATATAAGAAGTCATAATCAGGACATACGAAGTTAAAGTTATGAGATAATAAATTAAATATTAACCTTTTGAATTTTTTCACCAAGGCTAAAATTATCAACATTTTTTCTTTGTCTGGCAGAAATTCAGAAACATTGTTCTCCTTCGCTGAAGTGAAATTACAGTAATGGTTGTTCAGTTACGTAATAATGAGCCAACACATGTTTTATTGTAATGCTTTCATTAGAGCTCAGATCACTTCTTACAGCTGGAACCTCGATCATGATAGTGTAATAATGCAGCACAACGTCGTGTCTGCTCTGATTGGTCAGCTCTCACACGCATGAGCCAGCACCGCTCCGGTCGTAGGTCATATTATCAGCTTCCAGTCAACTTCACTTCTACTATCAATAAAGGCATAAATTATGCAAACGTGTGACATGGTGATGCAGTGTGATGTCACAGAGTCACAGGATTACAGGTGGGGCTGCTGACGAGGTGTTTGAGGAGCAGTGTTCTCTGTGGGAGAATAAAGTTTATGGGACATTTTACATGTACAACAACCTCAAGAACGCGCTGAAGGAAAGAAAGAAAAAAAAAAGAATCATAACAGGTCAATCCCATGTCATGCCTTTACATTTAATCTCAAAGACTGGAATACAAATCTGAATTTTCAATTATTTTAAAATGACAAAAAAGAAGAAAAAAACGCATTTGTTCAAAGCGACTTACAGTAATTCATACATACATTCATACACTGATGGTGGTGGCTGCCAGTTTGGGCTTCAATATCTTGCTAAAGTATTTTTCCACATGCATCTGGGGATTCACAAATGCAACTTACCGATTACTGGACAATTATACTCTACCTCCTGAGCTAGAGCTCCGCACTCTGAAGGTGTCACTTTGGTCTTTCAAAATCTTTTAACATCTTACAGACAAAACGTTGAATCAATTAACAGCTAATACAATTAAAAGAGATATCTATAATGAAAATAACTGATGGCTGCAGCTCTGGCTAGCATGCTAACAGACTATGGTAAACATGGTTACTTGGTTACAAGTTTCATTAGCTTTATGACAAGAGCTTTGTTCCTTTTGTTCCTCGTTCGGATCAATACTGTCTTTTCCTGGGAGAGCAATAAGGCAGCTTAGAAGGTTTTTGTTGCAAATGAAATGACTGTAGTCGTTTGCTCAGTGTGCCACGGACGAGAGAAGACAGTCTTGCTCACTTCAGAATAAGGAGGCCTGGCCATATTGTCATGTTCAGATGTTCCCTCCTCTTGAACAGGCCATCACAAGGAACTCTGCAGTGCCATCAACACTCCTGAAGAGCCTTTCACTGTCGGCATGTGGCAGCTTTGAGGTCGATACTTGAAGACAACTCCCTCATTGATCTGCTGCAGGTGTCCAGCTCAGTTTTTTAAAGGATACTACAGTCAATGTGACAAAAGCGAACTGATTTCCTGCCTGGCTGTGGACGGTTGCTGCAGTGTGCACTACAGAGTCCACCCCAACACTTTTCAACCTCTAATCAGCGCTCTCACACACAAAACACTTTTCTGGGACATTGGAGGCGCAAGGTTCACTAAGTACAGAATTCTCCTTCCCACTGGAGAATTTTGTCATAAAAAAAGAAATACAAGGACGAGCAGTATTCTGGCTCACAGCGAGTATTTGTTGTATTAGCTCAGAGGAATAATTGATGCTTACATTGCAGCGTAAAAGGGGTCAAATAGCAGGTAACGTATCTGTCACAGCAGCAGCACCACTAAAGGTAACCTCAATCATGAAATCATTTTGCAGAACCCGGCCTTCATTTAAAGACCGAACAAAGCCATGACTGACTGAAAATGAATTTCTGCATGATCGTATAAGTATTAACGAGCACGCCGTTTGGACTTCTGCTCTCTAAGGCTCCTTTTAAAAAGTTGATAATACACCCGATTCAACACAGAGCCGACTGGCTTACACTCTGTTTAGGTGCGAGTCAAGGGTCGAGAAACGTCTTCATGGCATAATTTTCAAAATGTCAATACATGTGCGGCTGCATTCATGCAGAAACTTGTATAAATAACATCGTTCAAGGTCTCAGATTAAAGAACAAAGTTTTACTAACGTTAAGAGACACAATGCAGCTGTGAAGGACGCTAATCTCTACGAAGGTCCACAGAGGACCTGGGTTAGTGTGAGATTTGTTCATTTTAATTCATGGTGACAGAAAGACAATTATGTTGTGATTTCGACATTATTGTCTTTTTTTCGGATAACGTTTAACAACATGACACGTTCAAGACAAAAGAGAGATTTATCTAAGAAAATGTGGTAATTAACCAAGACCTCTCCAGTCCGACTGTCTAGTTTATCCATGACTGTTTTCTTCCCTTGTTGGTTGGTTGCTTTGTCAGCACGATTAAACAAAGCTACTGAACAGATGTCCCTGAAATGTGGATGGAGGATGAATCTCAGCCCAGAATGGACCCCATTGACTTCTGGTGCCGATCCGGATAGAGGGACAAATCCAGGAATGTTTGTCTCAGAGTGTTTATTGACATTGTTGTTAATTTCTCAGCACATGGATGGATATTGAAGAAAAGAATCAGGTGTGTTGAGGTGGCTGGTATCTATGAGCGAGTACAAACGTGGACTGTTGGGCCTTGGTGGAGGTATGCGCTCTACTGAGTGCTATTTGCGAAAGATTGGAATGATTTCAAATTTGACCTGATGATGGCGGCAGATGAAAAGAGGATCCCCAAAAGTTTTGCGATTCATCCCGAGGGGAACATGAATGTGTAACAAAATGAATATGACAGACAATCAGACAGTAGTCAAGAATTTTATACAACAACAACAATAAAATGTCAACCTCAGTGTACTCGAGCAAAAACTCAGAGGAGTCATATGATTAATCCTCTGGGGACCATGAATGTCTGCATGAAAGTTAGCTGTAATCCATCCAACAGTTGTTGACATATTTCGGTCTGGACTACAGTAACCTCTGTAAGAAAATGGCTGCATTATGAATACAGAATTTGTAGGTAAGGGATCAAGATTTTGGTATTTAAAGCCTTCTGGTTTCCATCTGTAGTCCGAGTACTATCAAGCGATCATGTTTGATCAGGACTTTGGTCGCATGCAGGTTGAGAGTCCGTGTGGGGAGCGAGAGAGGTCGAACACATCAGTCAAAATATGAACCTAAATTGATTTGAGGATTTAGGACGCTGATGTCACTTGTTGATTGTTTACATTTAGCTTCTATCTAAAAAAACCCACACATCACTGTATGAAATATAAAGTTTTACATGAGAAGGAACTCAAAGACCTTCTGTATAAATTCACCCTGATCATCATGTAGCCATGTTTAACTTGTGTACTCTATAAAATGGAACCTCTGCGTTGTATTACCTACTTTCTACTATATTATATTGGTAGTTTTTTTTATTTAAAAAAAAAAAAAGAATAATTTTGCATATAAATACTGTTAATCAAGTGCTACATGGTGGTTCAGGACATTAGTTAGTGAGTTGTAGTTCTCCGTCTGAAGCTGTTGAGAGGATGAATTGTGTGTTTACTTAAAAGACTGTCTGCATCAGATGAGTTCAAGATCAAATTTCTGTTAATAGGATGTTTACTTCAGCTGCTCTGACCGGTAAATCTATTCACTCATTGTTTTAGATGTAATTAAGGTTATCAGAAGTTGAAGGTTTCAGTGTGATTCAAGTTCATTTACGTACAGAGTTATAATAAAGCTTCTCTATTCAAATGTAACAACTGTGGATAAAGAAAATGCAGGATGTCACTGATGCTTGAAGAGAAAAAAAACACTGTTAACACAAACTCTTTATTGGATTCTACAGTATTTGTGTAATGTGAACTGCTTTTCACAGGTTAAGGCACAAATTAATAACAGAATAGACGTCTGATTTTAATTAAAGGTTGACTAAGATTAATTATGAAATGCAAATTATAATTGAACTTAAGTTACCAAGGTGCTCACAGGTTCAGGTCATTCTACACCAAGACATGCAAATGTCAAACCTTTAATGAAGAGACCATCAATCAGTCTTCTATACGCTCAAAACAGGCGGGGCCACGTCAAACTAAAATCAGATTTTTCTGAAACATCTGTGATTGTGAAGAGAAGAAGCATGAAGGTAAAACATTACACGCAAAAACTCAAAATAAAACTCAGTGAGGATAACGGAGAATCCAACCCTCAGACTGGGAACTTCATATTTGTGTGACAGTCAAATCCAATCAGAATCCAATCAGTTTTATTTGTATCATTCAAAATCACAATCACATCGCCTCAGTGGTCTTTACAATCTGTACAGCGGGCAACATCCTCTAACCTCAGGAAGAGACACAGAGGAGGGATTCCTCTCCCAGGACGGACAGATGTCATGTAATGTAGATAGACAATAGAACATAGAAGTCGCAGTGAAAATAATATCATCAGCATGTAGACAGACAGAGACTTGAAATAACTAAAGACAAGTTATCACAAGATCATGTTTGAAAACGTTTTATTATTATTTGTGCATTATGGTTGGAATATGTGCCAACACAGGTAATTACAGAGAAGGCCACAATCAGCCAGTAACATCACAGCAATTATAGTATTTCTGCTGAGTCTCATCACTGACTTGATGCTGCGTGGTTTAGGCAAAAACAGGAAAAAACAACCAGGGCAAGAGTCTCATCTCTGACTCTGACTGTTGTAAGCAGGCTGCAAAGTAAAAAAATAATAAATATCTAAAACTGCAGAAAAAATATATCACAGTCAATGAGTTCATCACACCAAAACACAAAAAATGTGTCCGAGCTTTTGGACCTTGAAGCTCATTTGATCAGAAATATGAAACTTTTTTTTT
The DNA here is from genome assembly GCA_903131615.1 of Diplodus sargus. NCBI lineage: Eukaryota > Metazoa > Chordata > Actinopteri > Spariformes > Sparidae > Diplodus > Diplodus sargus. The sequence continues at coordinate 1,431,496 of CAEMYA010000003.1, read as the reverse complement.
CTTTTTTCATGTTTCGTTTCAGTTCTAAGAAAACATTTTCATCAGAGTTCATCAGCAGCCAGTGACCACCACAGACTCTTCCCAACACTTAATTACTAGTTAAACTAGACTTTAAGTATTTATAGCTTAAGTAAAATAAGGTCAACTCACTGTAAGATGGATGTCTCGCAGATGTATTAACAGTTCAAACGTCCCCAAAGTGAATATAATTGACAATATATGTGGTATAATGCAGAGTATATAGTCTATTTATTGTGCCAGTGTTGGAAAATTCCTGTCGACATCTTCATTTTTTGAGTCTCTTCAATTAAAGTATTTTGTTTTCATGGAAATGAACGGCATCCTGCAGACATCTGTCAGAAAGTTATGGTATAAGTATATTTATGTACATAAAATAAAAAAAAAGGCTTTGCCTCATTTTGAGGTTTCTGAGGCAAATAATGGCACCTATGAAATGTGTTAACATGGGAGGGACCATGACACAACAGGCCCAGACACACAAAACTGACATTAAAGAGCTTGCAGCAACAGACTGACTGTTGCATCACCTCATGTTGCACTCAAACACACCACAAAGACTACAGCCGACGGTCAGCTAACTTGTGCGTTCTGCTGCTGTGTGTAACTCTCTACCCCAACAGGTGCCGTCCGTCTGTAGTCGTTCAATGAAGGAAACCGGAAGACTCTTGATAGGTATGATAAGCAGCGTCTTGTCACAGCATTCTCTGTAATAAAGCCACTTCTAATTGAGAGTGATAAGAAGTTGAAGATGGTACTGGCAAAGAGGCAAAGGTGAAGAATGAGGAGAAACTATTACTATGGTGACGGGCTCAAGGGCTTTTCCTTTTCTCTTCTCATTCATTGATTCGCTCAGCTGAACAGCCAATCACAGCGATCCCTCTTACTGACTTGCTCCGCTGCTGATCCACGCTCAATCAGCCAAAAAGCCAATAACAATGGCCGAGTAGTGCCGACAGTGCGGGACACGCGGCAACAACTATGGTCACAGACGCTCACTGAAGGTCCAGAAATTGTCTGACCGTTGACCTGGTGTGTCGGGGCCCATAGCGCCTCTGCTGGTTGTGCAGATCGCGTGACTCCTTGAACTTATAATGACAATAATGAATTGTTGGATATGGAAAACGAGTCCATAAACGTCTATTTGCCGGGTTCACCTCAAAATCAATGAGGATTTCTGTTCTGATGAGCTCTGAGCAGTACCAGTAGAGGGCGCTGTGAGAGGCCTCCCCTCCGCATTGTGACTCACATCGCAATAAGGAGCAGTTAGCTCAGGTCAGAGTGCTGTGTCCAAACTCCGCCCTACAGACTTTACTGATCCCACCAGTATTTAACTCTCATGGTAAATGTTTTTTTACTTAATCATTTGTATTTCTTTTTCACCAAAACCAAAATGTTGGTCCATAGAGTAAATGTTCATTTAAGTAGTCTGACAAAATTACTCAACATCCTTGATTTGACATACACTTAGCATCTAATTAGCATCTAATGGCCTGTCTAGTTCAGAATTTTTTTTTTGTTCTAAGGTGTTTCTGGAACCAAACAGTTCATGAAGATTTCCTCACATTACATTGTGTTCATAAACTAGATCTAAAAGAAATCATATGCAGAAATCTGCATATTTGCATCTTAAATTATAGCATAATAAATTTGAATACATACACTACATGTTCAAAACACGCGTAGTATTATCAGTATGGAGCCTGGACACAGCTGGTGATTCCCCCACACATACAGTGTTTCTTTCCATGAATCACCCATTTTGACGTTTGATTGTTCTACTAACAACTATTGTGATCTCAGATTTGGATGATTTACAGTCAAATTAAAGTGCAGCGCCCACGTGTCTCCTCACGGTTACAGAGGACAAAAGCACACTGAGCAGTACTGAAGAAACTCCTCAACACGAGTGTAACGATCAGGTACTTTCTACCTTTTTCTGTTGCGCTGATGAACTGCTTTACATTCCTTTCCAGTAATGTTCACACACACTACACATCATGTCACTGTAGGCTGTGTTCACTGGGCCTTTGTGGAAGTCGTGGAGTTTAATTGCACTTGAGCTCTACACATTTCAACAGCTGCACATAAAGACCTCGTCAAAGCACCTCGTACGAGTCACCTCACCTGTTACGTTTGCCTCAGACATGAGGAATCCACAACATTCACCATGCGAGTCGTCAGCGGTCTTTGGTGCACTGTTCTCTCTCTACTGCGCTGCATGTCAAGTCATCTCTTCAGGCAGTGCAATAGAATCAGATCATTTCTCTATAGTAAATGACATGTTTTGCTAAAGTAAGGAAGTGAGAAAGTGAATAATCACTTCAAATGAAAGAGAAAGAGAAAGAAGAAGAGTTGGTTTATAAGGAGAAGAAGTGGTTTCTGTTTCTGTTTGTAAGAAAAATACAGCCCGACTGACACATCAGCTCATTCCTGCCCATCACAGAAACGTTGGTTGTGGCACTTATGTTGTCCAATATGATAAACTTGTCATAGTTTTTACAGAACATAATGCAAAAAAACATGCTTATGTTGTGATTACATTTCTATTTAAGTTGCAAAGTCAGTTCTTTCTTTTAAATCTCTCATTAAAACCTACTTTTATTGGAAGGCTTCAAAATAATATTGCTTTTTTTTACGCAAGTTTTATCTTAGTTTTGTCAATATGTTATGATGGGTTGTCGAGTTGTATCTTGATTGTTGGAACCACTTTTTTCAACTGTGTGTCCTGTTTATATTTTGACCTGTACAGCACTGTAACCATGTTTAGGAACATGCTATACAAATAGCTTATTATCATTAATAAGATTATTTTTAGACAGATAGTCAAATCTCCTGCCTCTTAAACATAGCCTTTTCATAACTGTTTTAATAACCATATATGAGGGATTATTGCATTATTAAATATCTGTTGATGTATTAATATTGGAATTTCTGCTCCTTGAAATCTGTACTGGCACCAAAACATATGTATCAGTCAGGCTCTAAAACAAATGGCAGCTAAAATAAAGTGGAACTGTTCATTCAGTGGCATTCAACATCAGACTGTCTGTCAAACTGCTAAAAAAATGGTTTAAAAGGTAAAGAAACCAAAGTTCCTCTTTATGAATGTCAACAGTAAAGTGTTTGTTTAGCTTCAGAATATAAAAAGATGTGTGTCAAATTCCTCTCTGTAACATGGCATTTAAGAATGAGATGGAACAAAAACATTTTTTTTGGGGGGGGGGGAATCTTCCTCCTACAGTGACAATCTAAGTTTATCTGAGGTAATAAATCACACCACTGGAAGAACAGGCACACACATGGGCAGTTACTGACAGCAAATACCTTAACATTCACGAGAGGGCTGCCAACAGTAAAGCACAGGACGGTTCTTTAAGATACCATCCAAAACACAGAGCACGACTCCTCTGCCAGCTTATTGCAGTCTTATGCTTTTTGTCTCCGATCCTTAAACTCAGGACTGATTACCTCCATCAGGCTTATGTGGGGACGAAGCTGCGGATGTCCCACGTGTGAAAAGAACGTCTTTTGGAGGCAGAGATTCAGACGTCAAAGGATGTGAGCTCCTCAATGTGATGCAGCGTGAGATTTACTCACGTAACGCATTCAACATCTAGTGATTCTTGTCCATGTATATGAAGTCACTTGTACAGTGCATGCGGACATACTTGACCCCCTGATAATGTTCCAGGTTTGGGCTCAAACGTCCGGGTCCATCATCAGCAGGAGGACGTCAGACGTGTCCCTGAGCCTGCTGAGCTCGTCTCTCCTCCAGGCAACGGCAAACCCACATGGACACCACCTCTGCGTTACCGTCGTTAAACTGTATGATGAAGGAATGATCCTGAAAAATAAAGGAGAAGACATAATGTTATATCATTTATACTTAGAAAACAACTGTTGCACAGTCAGGCCTTCTTCAAGATCAACAATGATACTGAGATACAGGCGCTGCTGTTATCTCCTGTTCCATGTTCAGCTGATTGTGATCGATGTAGATAACATGTTTGTTGGTGTATTGTGATGTGTGTTGGTGTAGTATTTATGTCTTACTGTATGGTGACTTTATGATCATATTTTACATGTAAAGACCCAACTAGAGACAAGAGTTGAAGTTTAGCAATCGCTCTAAACTCTCTGTGCAGCACATCAGTTACATTCTTTCTATTGGAAATACGTTAAACACGTCACTATTGACAATACAGCCTACAGCCAATCAGAAAACTTACATGTAAAGACTTAAATACCCTCTAAAATGTTGAACTTAAATTCTAGGTAGATTCTTATATAGACAAGACAAAAGTTAAAGCGAAACTCACCAAAATGCAACCTCGGCTTTTTTTGTGAATGTACCCGAGTCAAACCTTTGTGTGAAAGCATAATTATGTCGAAAGAAGCACTTCTAAGATTTACCGTATTTTCGTTTTCAGGTCACGCTCATTTTCAATGGGAATCGATCCTTATCAGCAGCCATGACGGCGGCGAGCGGAACAAGCAACTGCTAACATGAGTTGTTCAAAAAACTTTCTTTTTAGTAAACTCTGTGCACACAAACAATGTTCTCCATGCTCGTGTTCATGTGTAGAGACCCTGGTGACACTGCGAGCAAAGTTTCATGTTGTGTCGAGCCTTCTTAGTGTTTTAAAAATAGAAAATTTGGTACTATTGTAAAAGTGCCCCATGAATTCCCACTGAAAATGAGTTTAGCCCGAAAACAAAAATACAGTAAATCTTAAGAGTGCCTCTTTTGTCGTGATTATGCTTTTACCTAAAGGTTTGACTCACGTACATTCACAAAAAAAGCCTTGGTTGCATTTTGGCAAGAGTTTCACTTTAAACATCAGCTCTAAAACAGCTGATGTGTTTTTCATACAAAAGAAATAAATGTCTCAAACTTCAATCAATATCATACTCTGGGTCACTTCAAACCCAGCAACACTCTGGGGAAGAAACTCGTCCATCCTCAGGAGAAAAGATTTGTACATTGGGGAGACAAAATAACCTCTCCACAAACAAATGGCACAACAGGAGGGCCAACAAAAAATCATTCTTCTGAGGACAACAATGTGAACACCTTGTCCAGAGAAGACAGATGGTTTGAAAGAGGAGAAAAAGAATCCATCTATGTCAAACTGGAACGACCATCTTTGAACAGAGGAGGTGGACAAAGACATTATTTATCTAGCACTTACAATGCAGTACTGAGTTCTCACTCAACCCACATGAAGGTCCAGTCGGGTCAAAGAATCACAAGTGGCCCTTACGACTCTGAAACTCAGACCTTGACGACTCTGTAAGGACACTCCCACACAGAATTTAAAGCCCGCAGCTCCTCCAGTTAGTAAGAACAGAAGAGGACTCCTGGATGAGACGTGAAACATCTTAAAGAAGCTGAAACACGTCCAGTTGCCTATGATACAGCACTTAGAATAACCATGACCTGGATGACTGAGAACCTTCGTCAACATCAATTAAAAAGGTTAATAAAAGAATAAATTAATTAAAGTCAGACATGGGCAGCTTTTTGACAACTAAAGGAGACGTAGTTTGTTTTTGTGTGTCCTTCATATAAAAGATGGTTAAAAAGGTCCAAGTCTGAACCAACAAGAAACAACACTGCTTCTGAATCGCCTCGTCAGTAGTCTTGCCTTTCAGTTTCTGACTTTGTGACATCATAATGTCACACATTTGCGTAATTTATGCCTAGTAGCTAGTGAGGCACATCAGACTGGATTTAGGACAGCTACTCTGTTGTTGTTAGTGGTTTTCTTGAGACAACATATCCAGACAATGAAATGCATCTTTTTTTTTTGTCTTCGGTGCATTGACACACCAACATTAAAAAAATGTACTTTCATGGACAAACTTTTCTTCTCTCACAAGTATTTGGATTCAATTTCAAATTGTGCAGGAAAAATCAAATCTTTGAAATCTTGTCTCTGTCTCGAATGCAATTACATCTCACTTTTCAATAAACACTTTCGCACTTAAAAATAAATCCACTGATCTTTCTATATACATATGACCTTCAGATTAATTGTCACCCACACTGAAAAATGACTGGAGTGGCAGTAAAAAGACAAGTAAGAAGCTTTTCTCATAAAAACAGAAAAATTATATGCAGCTATAAAAAAAAAGTTTGTTCCTCTTCTGCAATATTATTTTTATCATCAGACAGATTGGAGCCACAAACATTATCACAACTTTATGTGAAGTGTATAGTTTAGTTCGGCTTGTATAATCACCCTCAGTCAGGATTCAAGAAATAATAATAAAATACAAATAAACTAAACAGGAAGATCATTAAACCCTCTTAAATATTTATGTACAACAGATTTGTTTTAAATGCCAAACGTTTAACTAATGGCTTGTCAGGTCATTCTAAAGAAATATTATCTTTAATGATCCACGTGAATCATCACAGGTTGTAAAAGGAGGTTTGTGATAAAAGGAAGCACACAATCTTTATCAAACAACAACACGTATAAAGTTTATATCAGTTTTAATCCAGACTGATTTTTATCAACAGCGTCAATAGATGAGCTCTAGAAAACCAACAAACCTGTGACCAGTCTCTGTAGCTCATCGACTTTGTTAAACGCCGGCCGGCTTCACTTGTTACTGCTGCTGGACTGAAACAGAGACGTCACATGTGATATCTCAATGACAACAGTCCCAATCAGCAGCCTCATCTGGGGACTTTCCAGACCAGAGCCAGAGGTCACAGAGGTCACAGGGGGGTCAGAGGTGAGAGGAGATGAGGTTGTTAATGAGACACTTCAACTGAGACTGACCATGAATTTGATTTGAGGTGTCTCGATTGTCCAATTAGATAAACAACGCTGCGGCCGGCCAGTTTAAATGAACTTGTCAACACTGATTTCAAAGATATGTGTCCTCAACAACAGACTGTCACTGTTAGCAGGAGCTCAGTTCTAGAGCCGAGCAGACACTGTGCGTCTTTTAATTTAATCTGTATCTTTTTTTTTAACTCAAAGTACATGTTTTCGTCTTGGCTACAACGTGCAACTTTTATTCTGAAACTGAGTTAGCTACGACATGCAACATACCACTCTAAATCTGTTAAAACAAGCTCACTGCAGTCTATAATGTTTGACAGCAGCCATCACAACATGGACGGCTCAAACTGCAGGACGGCCAACAAAAGTTTCAGACATGCAAGACATCCATCCCAATTCTTTAGATTGTTGATTGTTAGGTATTTAATCAGACAGTGTCGTCCTTCTCACAATGACTGTCAAATGACAACCAATCTGGCAGACACTTGGCCTGATTCTAAGCTATATTATCGAGGTTATGAAACATGAACATACTGAAATGTGTATGATGTTACTTTGCACAGTAACAGCTGGGAGGAGATTGGATGGGAATTAAATGAGAGTTGGACAGTGGTGAAGGAAAAGTGGAAGTCCCTGTGAGACCGATTTGACTCTGAGCGGCGTCCTCTTCAGGTTATATTTCTTAACAACCATGCCAACATACAGGATGCGTGGAGGTCTGTGGGCAGTGGTTCTATCGTTTGAAACAGGCGTATCTATTTTGGAATGTAAAGGGAGCATTAACGAGCCTCAGCATTTTTGTGACGAGCTTGATTTGAAGCAGAAAGTAATTTCAAAGTGAGCTGTGTTGTTGTTAGCTGTGTTTTTTTCTGGGGTGGCACAACGTTAAATACCCCCCAGCAACACGCAAACTGGTGCAGACAATGTACGATTAGTAACAAAGTAGGACAGACTGGTAGTGATGGTCCACTTTCTTCCCCCTGGGATTAAGTCTTTTCTATTTGTGGTTACACTGGAAAATATGTTAAACTGAATATCTATGGTATATAAAATAAAGTCACATGAAGGGCGAATACATTTGTAAGTTGTTGTAGTATCTGAATTCCTCTCTTGACATCAACTGGTTTCACTTCTTTCTCGGCTCATGAGTGTTACTTTTGACTGCGAGCACACAATCACATGTTCAGTCGTCTGCAGTTTTATACTCTAAAGCAAAATGGTGACACATTCCTGTGAGCGCTAATCCTGCACAAACTGTAGAGATTGTGAAGGACTGGGGGGAGCCCCATCAATCCTGTTGTCCTTCTAATGGGCAGCTGGGGTTAACACAGTCTGAGGTTAATTACTCTCATATCAGTGTGAGCGTGTGTGTGTCTGTCTGTGTGTGTGCGTGTCGGTATGAGATGGGTGGAGTGGATGCTCCTGGGTGCCCCGATGTGCTGAATACCCATCTCATCAATCATTCTTTCTTGCCTCAGAAGAGAGGGAGTGATACAGAAATAAAGAAGAAAGTCCGGAGTGATGCTTTTAAAAATCTAACTCTGCTCCAGAAATTAACCCCGACAGGCCCGAGACATCTGCCGGAAACTGACCTGGATTAAGGTGCGTGGCTTGTCATACCACACCCACACACTATACATGCACACATGCAAAGACACTGTAGAAACAGTGCGAAAGTCACTGTACAGTATTTTATCTGAAGCTGTGGTTCAGGTCTGATCTTTATCTCTCCGAGTGTGTTCCTTCCACTAAGAATGTTAGTAACACATTAACTTTTCATCTTCTCGTCTCTGTCGGCTCAAATAGATCTAGATCCTTACAATGTTCAGAAAAAGGAAAATTTAAGCATCTACTATTGTAAGACAGCTTGGCAAACTTCACCTGCTTTCAATCATTTGATGCGATCGAAAGCTCCAAAACAGCTAGACCAAACTAAATTGACAAAATTGTTTTCTCAAAGTTACTTGCTGGACTAAAAATAGCAGATAAACGGATAAATCTCTCCGCTAAATGCATGAAACATCACAAATATCCAGCATGTTTGAGGGACTGGACCCACTCCAGGTACATTTATACGCCCTGGAACAACAGAGCACACATCTGGTTTCAAAAAGAAGTTTGATTGTGTGAAACCTTGTGAGAAAATGACCCTACTCACTTTTTGGATTTACTACCCAAGTTAACAGATTCCTGATGAGTTAAATGTCTCTATCACTGGTTTCACGTCCTCCAACACGATTTTCATTATGTGCAAAATAACTGCTAATATTACTGACATTTTTCCAAAAAAACATCAAATTAGAATGAAAGAATACAAAATAAAATTGCACTAAAACCTTACATAAAACCATATAAGAATCTTAAATATGTAACCACAAATCATGAGGTCTTCCTGAACAAATAAAGGCTCGGTAAATGCCTTTAACCTCATCTTCCTGTTGTCTTTCAGTTCGGAAGCAGCAATATTCACACACATCTCATTTACCTTGTTTTTGAGGGAGATACAATTTGCAAACTAAACCTTAGCCAATTCAAAATAAACCAGGAAACAATGTAGTACTGCACGTCAGCAAGCTTGACCCTCTGGTGTAAATATGGTCCCTTCTGGCTCCAAAGCACCAAGCTAGTTTCTGCCATGATGCCAAACCTGAGGCTTCATAAAGGTAGTCAGGTCTACACTTGGACTGTTATTATTATATGCAGACACGCACACACACACTTTTATCGAGGATATTCAGAACACATCCTCCATCTGTCACACTTGCATAATCACCTAATAATTAAACTACTTGCAACTTAAATTAAGTATGAAACCTTTAAGTTGAGAGTTATAAATACAGAGTGAGTAGCCGCTCCTTAGTTGGGTCACTGAAGGTGTTCTGACTTTGTGCTGCAGCAGTGTGTGGACGGAGGTGAGACGAGGGGAAGGACTCATTTAAAAGTTACATTAATCACCGTCTGGCCACATCAAACTGGGATAATCACCTGCAACTGCTCCGCTCAAACAGAAATGGCCTAAACCCAGGGGAAATTCTACCTAACACTTTAATTGTTTGAAGGGTCTGTTTAATCTAAGATTAATTTATGCGATTTTAAATAACTCTATGTATGATTAATACGCTCAGAAGAAATTAAAAGGAGTTTGAGGCAATTATAACACGAGACTGGTCATCACCTCATTAGAATAGCGTTGGAGGAAACATGGTGTGTTTGTCAGTGTGTGTGTGTGAGACAGAGAGAAGGGTGTAGAGGTAGATAGAATAACTAGGTCTTTACAGATTTGCCTGCTAATCACTTGCTCCCACTGGAAACTGGCTGGCTTTGGATGGTGTGTGTATGAATGAAGAGTATGTGTGTGTGCTTTGGTCGATCTTAGTGCTGAGAATATAGGGAAACTTTTTCGTGTTACAATTCTGTTTCTCCTCTAAACTTAATGATCCAAGCATCTAATGCTACTTCCAAATCGATCTTCTGCTTTCAGATCTGTTTGCACGGTGAGGCAATGCTTTGTCCAGACATCCACCTATCGATGAGCCACAACACTAAATGTTAGCCACTGAAATGGAAAGAAGTCTAGAATAATAGACAGCACAACAAGAGGACAAAGGTTTGTAGGCGGGGCATCATTCTCATGGCCTTGTTTAGTCCTCAATCACGTTCACAAGAGAGCAATAACTGAGGAGATTTCAAACTGTAGCTCGTTGTTTAACTTACAT
>CAEMYA010000003.1:1395008-1409143 GCA_903131615.1 Diplodus sargus | reverse complement strand
ACACACACACACGCACACACACACACACACACACACACACACACACACACACACACACACACAGAAAAACAGGATCAATTGGACCCACAGTTTGTGTAAAGTGTTGACAACACAACTAATTTATATGTTGTGTAGGCTAAATCTGATACAAAATCTCTCTCTGCACTTTTCTCCCCACATATTTGCATGCACACGCGCCTTTTTTGCAGACAAACACAAACACACACATTTATGCATGTATTCATGTCTCCAGCTGAGAGGAACACCGCTGCAGCTTTGATGTGGCAGCAGGCGACAGCACAAAAGACAAGCAGCCTGATGAAAGTGGCTGGTCTGCGTGAATTATTCCTCCGGTTGTCAACGCACTGCACTATGAGACAGAACACACACTACGAGGGTACAAGGGTACGAGTAAATATACATGTGATTGCCATGAAGCAATTATTAGGCAAAATTAGATCAGTAATTACAGGCTTGAAAATAAAGTGGGAGTTCTTTATTAGTAGAGCCACTTGCTATTCAACAAACAGAGGAGAGAGAGGCACATTAATGAGGGTGGACAGTGGACAGATGGGAGGGACAACTACAGAGAACTTCTCAAGACCTAAGCTGAATAATATATGTTCCTCTTCCATGTACTTACACCACCTTACTACAGACGACTTAATCCTTTCATATGGTATAATTGCATACACTTAAATGGAATATAGGTAATATAAAGAAATTACAGGTGCACCTCTCTGTGGCCTTACTTGAAATGCTGATATTTGTACAAACAAACCCTAAAATGTGAGGGGGTGATGCTGTAGGGTGTGTCTTGTCCTATAATACAGACTCATATTGCATGGCCAATACAAAGGTGAAGAAGTATAGCGTCCTTTGGTTTTCTCCAAATGCTCAACCAAATGAACGAAAGCTGATCCAAAAATGTTCCCCTCATCATTAAGGAGTCGAGGTTTTGTGTGATGGGGTGGCCTTGCATAAAAGCATTTTCTACATGATTTTCCATTAAATATTTCTCCTGTTATGCCCAATAACTCCCATAACTTTATCTTCTGTGACTTCATCTCAAAATACAATTGTTGGTTTAACAACTTTGTTGGGACATCTTGTTCGGTGGATTATCCTGAAATACTGGGACACACTTACTCAATTTTTTATTAAAGTTTTAACAAATTTCCATCTGCTCCCATTCTGAAGGACTTGTAGGGGTGTAATTATTCTCCAAATCCACAAATTTATTTGATTTACAATTTTTTAAGGTCAAGATTCGATTCAACTTTTGATCAAAATATTTGCATTTTTTTTTAGCAGAGACAGCTATGCAATTGTACGACTATCACATCTGGATCAAAGATCAACAGCTCATTGGTTTTAATGAGTTGGAAACAAATTATTTAACAGACTGCGTAGCCACCTTTGAGTTGTGATTCACTGCGGTGAAAATTACAATCATTGGGTATATTTAGCTATAAACCCAAATTTAATGATTATCTTTATATTTATTTGGTCTCTCTTTTGAACCTCATGAGACTCAAATATTCATTCCAGCCTCTCTCAGCCAAGTCTTACTGTGTGTGTGTGTGTGTGATAGAAATTGAAGGAAAAAGAAATAGAGGCAGACTGTAACACTCCAGCCCCCACCACACACACACCTCTAGCTACAATAATATTAATGATCTACTCACAGGAGTCTATTAGTCATTCAGCCATTACAGCAACTTTCAAATCCCCAGTGAACAAACCACACACAATATCAAAGAATCAGAACTAAAGAAAATAAAAAGTATTTGGATCACATTTACAGTATGTGTGAATGCGCAATACTTACTAAATGTCAGTGAGTCAGGTATAATTTATCACAACTGTCATGATGTTGAAGTCAGGTGTGTCTAGCTCAATTAAAAATACCATAGCATTAAATTAACTACTCTGTGGGATCAGTGGGAGTCTATGTATATGGGTATTATTTATAAAGGACACAAAAAAGAAACTCATTGGGCCCTATTATAATGCTTCTAAATCGAGTTAAAATACAATAATACACTTTATCCATAGAAATGTTTCAAATTTAAAATTAAATGGTTTGACATTTGCAGCATTGTTGCTTTGTTCAGACTTTCCTTTCATTTAGCTTGTGAATGTTTTTGGATGATGATAAAAGCTGCCTTATTTGCTGGATTTTAACGGGTGATACATTTCTTGTCTTCTGTATAACAATGGTACCGTATTTTGTATCTGTGTCTATACAAAGAACAACAGAGGAACAAGGGTGGATCCTTGGGGAACGCCACAAGCATCAGGGTAGTTTCAGTGCTATGATGTGAACGTAAACCTGACTGAAATTCATCCAAAGCTGTTTTTATAAAAATAAAATCAACTTTGAGAGAATAACCCTAACCCATAAAACATCTGATAAAAATTGTAATTTATTGTTAAATCTAAGATTTGAAATCTTGAGAGATAGGTGCACTACTGTGTAATAAAAAGTAGAGGAGAACACGGCAAGTGCACAGAGGTCACTTTACAATGGATAAAATAGCTCTGTTAGAAACCTTCACAAATCTAGCAGTCATGGTGATGAGGACGTCAACTTGGTCATTGTATCCTTTAAACTGCCGAGTGAGGAAGGCAGAAGGATCACAGTAAATTAGTTCCTGAACTGGTAATGATCGAGGAACCATGAGACGGAGCACTTCGCTAAAAATTCTCCTGTAGTACACATGAAGTGTATATACTCTTGTACAGTACTGAACTGTTAGATTCTCTTTGAGCCACACTATCTTTCGAAAGAGTGCTTATCCTCTTGCCTCTTCCTCTGAAGCACTGCATTAGCTGGGACAGTAAGGCTCGCTAGGGACGACAGAGAATGTCCTCTCGCCTCAAGGGGAGGAACAGGAAAAGGCACAGGAAAAATAGTTTGACAGATGCCTCCGTCTAGCTGACTAATGAACAGTTCAGCTCGGGTCAATCCATTACAACCAAAAGCATTTAATTATTAATTACGCACAATCTATAGGCAGTTAAGGACAAGTGACATTGTATGTGTAATGTGTGATAGCAGTTTTAGGGGGGTTGGGGTTAGCCTAAAGACATGTTATGCTATTTTATCTATAGAGTAGGTCAGCAAAGAACTGACGAAAGAAAAGAGAGAAAAACGGAAAAGATTGTGATCGCTCCTTTTGATAAAAATGTAGGTTGTGTCTACTAAACTGTGTCATGTACACTGACACATTTGAGCAAGATCAAATATCAAACTCTTCAGGTTTAACTCACCAATGCACACTGCGATGTAGCCTAACCTAACTTAAGTTGCTTAAATGATAAACTGTGTGTGTGTTATGTAAAACAGAGGTACCATATGAGCATTTCAGTTTCAGATGTTACCTAAAAAAACTCACAAAGAGGCTGATTAATACGCAAGATATCACTTAAAGATTATTTAATTAGAGTCTTTGTAATATTCCTCCTCTCAATTTATGTAACATAATGACATTTGTCCAAGATTCGTGGTGTTAAAATCAATTACATTTCAAACTAAAAGGCAAGCGCCTGTCTTTTTGAGTTGATAGATATGTCGTTTTTTTAATAACATCTTGTGAAATCATGCTCATTAGATCTTTCATGTTTCTGTTGAGGCTTTATTTGTGTCTTTCTTTTAAGACTTTTTGTTTCATATGTTCTGACTGTTGATGTTATACACACAAACACTTATATGTTCTGAAAAATAAAAAATGATTGTGAACCTCAGTGCTCACGTGTTATTATCAGTTACTTCAGTTGTGTGTTTGTGGAGAAACAAACAGCAAGTGCTGAAACTGACTTGATAAAACATATTCTTGTCTGCTTTGGTATTTGTCTCTGTTGTATAGAGAATTCAGAGAAGTACTGCTGTGTATGTGTATGTGTGTGTGTGTGTGTGTGTGTGTGTGTGTGTGTGTGTCTGTGTGTGTGTCACTCATGACAGGTCCAACCTCTACAGTAATGTGTGTGTGCATATGTGTATTGCCTGAGGCAGTTGCATAGGGTGAAGGGTTGAGTGAATGGGGAGCAAAGCCGCCTGAGTGGTTTGCTTCATTAGGAAACAAAATATAAGCTTTCCGGGCCATTAGGACTGACTTTAGATGCAAAAGCACATAAGACGACGACTCACCTCATCAACGATGCATTGCAGTAACTGGAGAGGCTGGAAGAGGAGAGACACAGGGAGAGGAAAAAAAATAAAAACATGTTAGCCTACATGGAATTTCTTGGCAATAAGGAAAATCAATAGTGTGATAAAAAAAGAAAGAATCTACTTAGATTAATCAAATGCAGCGAGCTCTGGCAAAGCCATCCTTCAGCTCCTGAATGTTTCTATTATTCCATAATGGCACCTAATGTAATACCAGCAGTTTAAGCATGATCTAATATTTCATTGCAAAAATGCAATTTGGGTGTTCGTTCAAATGAGAGAGCCAACCAAGAGTAACAGACTATAGTGTGGGAGACCTCTATTTCCTTTCCTCCTGTTCTGTTGCAATAAAACTTACCATTAAAGATCCTTGGTTTTTCTGAATCTGTAGGGCAAGACAGAGAAGAAGGCACGAGGCAATATGTAATTAGCGTGTCATAATCAAGATGATGCACTTGGACACATTATGATCACTAGGAGAAAATTATTGCTTTCCTGTTGGCAATTTGTGAGTATGCGTTAACACCATTTACATAATGAAAACACACAAATGTTAATGGCCCTGCTCTCATTTGTAGAGAGCGGGGGTACAAGATCCACTAATGCTAATTTCCAGAGTAGTACTTTATTCCTGCCCTCCAGGTTATCTAGATGTGCTGGGATGCAGGATAACTGTTACAAACAGTATGAGCGAGCTTTGTGACGAGCATGCTCAATGTGTCACAGGTGCAACACTGACAATAAAGAGATATAGCCTGATAGCGTATGATGACAACAAGGCTACAGGTGCCAGTTTTTTGAATAGGCAAAACAGGAAAAAGTGATTTGGGAGCAGATCTTCACCCCACATACTGTAACTACTGTTTGGCTTTGGAATCACAGACGTCAACGATATTCAGTACTTGTTTGACTTACTAAATGTACTTTCTACAGTCAGAGTCCTTCAGAAATAGGGGCTAGAATAGGAACATTTTAATAGGAAGCTCTAGACATGGCCTCTGAGATAAAGTCTTTAAATGACAGCGAAACAACAGAAAGCACTTAGTTTTCCCGTCTAAACCCCCAGGACTGAATTCATCAGTACAATCCGTTTAAATCTCTAAAAACCCAACTTTATAACTTCTTCATATAGACTAAATTATATAAAGCCTGAAACCTGGGCTCAGCTAAATGTCTAATAATGTCTGGTAAATAAATTGCTCATTTCTCCGGGTCTTTTGACAGTGCATTAGAGCACTTATTGATTCACTCAATTAAATACAGGTTTTCACACTCTGCAAGTACCAAGAGACTCCTAAACTGCCTCTATATCCAGTTTTGCTTGATTCAGACACATTAAAGGCAACTATGGAAAACTAATTTGTTCAGAAATAATTACTAGGACAAAATTGCGTGCTGCTCCAGGGGTTGAAATTGGATAGTGGGAGACTAACTTATTCAAGCATAATTGAGCACTTTTTCTTCTTGTACGAGGTAACTTGACCACATATCAAAAGGTTTAATAATCCCCTCCTATCTTTCCCTCTCGTCTCTGTGGGCTGATTATCTGGTAGACCTATCATTATCTGAATGGTTGTCCTGAGGGTAAACAAAATTGTTTTTGATATGAACTTTATATTTGAAAAATGTTTCTTCTATAATTTTACTGATACCTGACCTATGAAGAACAAACTAAAAGATTTTTGATCAGTAAAGGTTTTGATGCAGAAGGTGGGAAAGGACCTGTGTTTTTTATGGAGTAGGATTGTGTATGAGAGCTTATATAACTGTTTGTTTATCACTAAGTGACGACTGTAGTTTAGTAGAACATCAGCTTCTTGCTCCGACTGAGCTGAAGGGCCCTAGTATGAGGCAAGCCACATCAAGCTTAATTTCTTATTTGAAAATATCTCAATGTGAAAACAAGAAGTCACAAATTCCATTTTTAGATGTCGAGTGATTTCTGCTCCTTCTAAGAGAAACTCAGTAAACACTTTTAAAAGATCACATGGTTGTCTTCCTCCTCAAGGGTTTCAAAAATTTCAAAAAAGGTGTGATAACGCCCCATTATGTGATAACGCCCCATTGTGTGATAATGTAATACATTTTCAATTCATTACGTAATAATAATAATTTTGTAATAATTTGCCACATTTTGTAATAAAACCCTTGAACGCAATATGTAATAAACATTATGGTGCCTTATGTAATAAACCACCAAAATGGATGTCTTAATTAGAAAAAAAACATTATACCATCAGAACGGCATTGATTTTAAGCATACCAGAGTCTTACTGGCTCGAACATTGTTGGTGCACTGAAATGTTGGAAGACATACACACATGCAATCTGGATTATGTTACGCAAATATTATATGTGATAGAAAGCAGGCAAAACACGAAAAACAAATATGGGAGAGAAAATGTAACTAATTTTGCCCTTTATCTGTAGTTATAGGATATGTAAAACAAACCTTCACGATATATACGAGTGTAAAGTACTCTACAGACAGGAGCTGACAACTTTTTCCTCTAAATTCTAGCAAATAAAAAAGTAACTCGCTCCATACATTTGAAATTGTTTACTGTAGTAAACTTGTATACAGAAGTACCGAAGAGTATTGTTGCCATACCAGAAAACAAAAAATAAAAATCAGTATCACGTTACAACGTGATAAGTTTCACGTTACAACGTGATAAGTTTCACGTTATAAAGTGATAAGTTAGTCTCGGGTGGAGGGGGCAAAAGTGAATTCATGAATCGACCTGGACAGTCTCAGTTTCGTTGATATTTATACTGTCATTGACATCTCATGCTGACTGTGGAGCTTTGTCCCATCCGAGCGCCTGATTAGAGGCCGCAGCGTGAAGTCGGGCCCGTGGAGCCCTAGGTGACCCTCCAGCTGATCACATTATATTGTGAAACTTTTCACTCCGACACGCTACCTGTTGTGTTCTGGCTTTGGTTATTTCATGAACACAGCTTTTAAATCTGTGTCTGGCTCACAATTTATGCTACAAAACAGTGACAAGAAGATAAATTACATTTTTGTGTCTAATGGTTTGGAGACAGACAGACAGACAGACAGACAGAAGCCCCTTTAAGATAGAAAAGGTGGCACATTTGCAGCAAGGCAACAGCTGCAATGTGCCGCCTTGTTGATCTAAAAGGGAGGTGTAATATTCCTACTTATCCAAAAAGACGCCACTTGGCCACCACTGGGGTAGGCATAAACATGTGACGTTCGTGAAGCACGAAGTTGGGCGTGAAGAGAAGCAGGTCGAATTTGTCTTCAAAATAAGAGCTTTACATTGCACCACATTGGAGTTTAGAACTGGGTTCTTGGTGTTTTGTAGACATACAGTACAAAACACTGCAAAATCATTTCCTTCCCATCTTATCTGACCAAAAAGGGAAAGCATCTATGCTGTGTTTGATGGATGCAGTGATGTGTAATGGAAGCTCCTGAAATATACACACAAAAAACTGACATGATATTTCAACCAGAAATTCATTCAAATTTGAGAAAATATGACAAAACAAAGAGAAACAACAAAAACAAGCACTGAGCAAACAGAAACACAACAAATCAATCAGTAGCAATAGTGCTGGCGGCTGTATACACATCACATCAGGTCTGGTGTCTTCAAAGACTTTCAGAGCGAGCCGTGCAAAAACTCCATTAACTCCTGACAAAGGACGCAAATGAATCCCGACATGTGGTGAAGTGGAATTAAAGAGACCATCTCTAATCATGACAAACATGAGGTGATGACTCCACTGTGTGTGCGTACACACACACACAGGCGCGTGCACACATGCACACACACAATGAATGATTGAGAGATAATACATCAACTCAACATCCACAAATTAAAGCAACTGGCAAGCACACTTATAAAGACTGAATAAAAGACTCGAAACAATGCAAAAATTTGGCTTTTCAAAAGTGCCTCAAAGCCAAATTCAACTTTAACAACTTATCCTGGATGTTCCACTAGTCTGCAGAGTAAACTCTGATGGCACGGATTCTCTTCCAATCTCTCTCTCCTGCTCTCTCTCGTCTTATCCAACTTTTCCCTCAGTCTGTACTAAAATGTTCTCTGTGAAGTGTAGCAGGGGGTTTTGCACAGACAGCTGTGCCAGCGTCTGCAAAAATGACAGCTTAGGCCCGAGGACTTTGGCTGGCTGCGCCTCACGAGCTGGATCCGAACACTCTCGCCACACCACTCTGCTACAGCCTGCAGGTGAACTGTCTGCAGTACCATATGGAGTTAGGGGAAAATTAACGCTGAGATTACGAAGGCTGCATGACAGTGGAGAGCCTGAACCATAAACTGAGATGTTTCTAATATTTCGTCTATCCCATTTATATCAATGACGGTAGATTAAATCTGGGAAATAATAGACTGCTGATTAACATGATAATGGAAACATTAAATGAAGGAAGGAACGCTCTAAAATCAGACATGCCCAAGGCTGAAGTCATACTCATTCCACACATCGTGTGACATTAACACCTTAAAAACACCTTCAATCGTTTTAACAAGGGTTCACATATTATCATCCTGGATGGAGAATTAATGATCAACACAAAAAATAAGTGAATCACTACATCACAACCGTAGTCTCTCTCGCAGATGGCTGGTAACCGTAGAAATATGCAACTAGATGCTGAATTAATTCTGGTAAGAACACATTTGGGTTTCTAACAGCACAAAATAGATCACATTAATGCAACATCTTCAAACTGAGGTAACTGACACCAACATCCACAACAGTGAATTGATGCTCAGTTCTTCAGATTTCAGGTTTAAATGGAACATGAAAAACTTGGTCTTCATCTCTCAGTACACATGATCATATCAGTATCCAGGTGTTCGATCATCTGCCTGTAGCTGTAACTAACTTAGTCACTCTGTTTTGCACCGAGAAGGAACATTCAGAACCTCGATCAGGTGGCAACATGCAGCTGAATCCTGGTTTCTTCAGGACTACTGCTGGTGGCACATCGAGAGTTCTCAAAAAACAGCATATGGTCTTATTCAGGTTGCTGAAACCTGGATATGATGCTTACTCCAAAAAACTGGATCACAACCAGGATTCTAGTGCGCATGTAATCGCACTCAATGTTTAGTCAATTGGTTCGATCTTTTCCAAGGATTGCTGCCATACTGAAGGAAGCAGTCATTCTGGCAGTCAAAGGCAGAAAGTGCAGTGGTTTCATCACAGTCTGCTTCTTTATCCAGTGAAGTTTCATTAAACTGATGGAGTAGTCCAAGTGCTGCATATGTTAAGCCTGCAGCAATGTGCCAATACGGAGAGCAACATGGGTTTTCAAAGGATAAGTTTCATAGTTCAAAAGAGCAACTCTTTGTTAGAAAAGGTCTGCCCCCTCACATTTCGTGTGGGTGGGTGGCCAGGAGGTAAACTGAGGTAACCAGATTTAGATTGCTCAGCTAGGGATTAGTGAGATAAACCCATCTTAAAGGGCTAATTAAGGCTTGATGGGATTGGGAAGTCACTTCTTTGGTCGGCAATTACATTTGAGCAGGATTTTAACTTAGTGTAATGAGGGGAAAAAAATGAACCTAAACAGTAGAGTTATACAATTTAAGTCAACACTGAGCTTCTAATCTAGAAAGTAACAGACAGAAAATTATAACTTGAGGTCAACGGACATCTTGGTCTCATTCAGAGCCTTGTATTACGATCGGTGCCTTTGAGCATATTTATCATCATCATCATCACAAACATTTCATCAAATCTGAAGTTTGGAATTGTTACAAAATCCCTTTATCTGAAACATTTACTGGAGAGAACTTTAAATGTATACAAGGAGCTTAGAGTAACTGATCGTGAAATGGTTTCAATTTCATGCTGATGCCTCTATATGACCTACACAAGCAAACGAGACAATCAGCAAGAAGTCAGTGACACTGGCTGCATCTGTACAATTATCAGGTTAGACTTGATGCCTGTCAGATAACTTATAACAAATTAAAACTTTTTTTTAGGCTTTGTGCTGAGAATGAATTGAGGGCTCTCACAGCCTGAGGAAAGAAGATGGTCTGTAGTCTGGTTGTTCAGCCCCAAAACCAAAATGATTTGTTTCACCATCAACATCTTTTGTCCACGGGGAAACAAGAATCGACAAAAAATGGAAGTCCCTTGTAGTTCCTTTAAAAGGCTTATAACATATTGAAAATTATTAAAATAATGACTTATCTAAAAATCAGTTTACATTTTTTTTCTTTTTCTTTCTTTTTTTAATTTTTTTTTACAAAATCTGATTTGAAAATGAAAATAAAACACTTTATCAGTGAGGACATTTTGAAAGAGGAATCATTACAGCCAAAATTAGTTCCTTACAGAAAATATTTTTAGTTTGAGATCAGTACAAACAACAATTGGTCTCAAATACAATTTAAAAACTGTGAAAATTCTCACCTGTGGATAGGGGAACATGCCGAGCGCCAACTGTGTAGAGAAGAAAGTAATAATCAATGTGACAGGATATTCTTAGACTCTTCTTTAGATATTTGAAACAATCTAAAAATGCCCTAAAAGACTGAGTCAGTACTGAGTCTATGACTATATCTACAAACATAAATCCAACAGCGCATACAGTTGCAGTCAAAAGTTTTTTCCTGGGTCATCTGAAAATGTGACCAAATCTTCTGGTTCAAAAACACACATACAGTAAATGTAATATTTGGTTAAATGTCCCTCGGCCACTTTGACCTCAACGAGGTGCATCTGATAACGATCCACAAGCTTCTGGTAGTTGGTAGTAGGTGAATTTCAACTAAATTTGTTGGCTTACTAGCATGGACGTGTTTTTTCAGCACAATCCACATGTTCTCGATGGAGTTCAAGTCAGGACTTGAGAAGACCATTCCAAAACCTCACCTGTAGCCATTAGCCACACCGTTACCACTTTTGGTGTGATTTTGGGATCATTGTCCTGTTGGAACATCCAACTGCACCCAAGAGCCAAACTTCTGGCTGATGATTTTAGGCTTCCTTGAAAAATTTCAAGATTATACTCAAGATACGCTGGCATCAAAACAGCCCCACAGCATGATACATCTACCCGCCTGACAGGCTAAAGGTCCCACCTTCTCTCCTCAAAACATACTGCTGCTCTTTGTGGCCAAACAACTCAATTTTTGTTTCATGTGGCCACAGAGTTTTCTCTCTGCAGCAGGTTATAGTAGTAGTTTTCTTCCGATTCATGGCAGTGACCCAGCTGTGCCATGCACTCTATACTTACAAACAGTTGTTTGCACAGTTGATCTTGGGACCTGTAACTGCTTTGAAATGGCTCCAGGTGACTTTCGTGACTTGTTCAAATCAATAATTTGATTCACAGGAATTTCGATATTCACCAAAATTGATTGTTCAAATTTCTGTATGTATATTTTCGAGCCAGCAGAATTGGTCACATTTTCAGAAGATGTATAATGAATGATGATTTGAAGAAAACCTCCAAAATGGCTTTTTTTGGAACTGAAGACTGCCATGATATACAGTTTCTTTACAAGTGTATGTTAACTTTTGACCTAAACTGTAAATCCATCCACAAATCCATTGAACTGAAAATTGATTACTAAACTTTAGATTTTAGGTTACAGATAATGTGTGAGTGTGTGTAGAGTACATATCTTCGATGTTATATAATACAGTCCATGATAACAACACATGAACTGATGGGACCTCAGAGTTAAGCCAACACGTCTCACAAAGGTAGAAGTTCTTACATAGCTGTTGGATTGAACTACACTGGACTACACAGGCACTCATGATAAAGTATCCATACGTTGCATTTATGTACATCTGTATCAATGTATATATTAACATGTATTAATCTTTTCATTGCCAGTGTCTTAATGGCATGGAATTCAAGTGCAGACACAGAGAAAATGCTGCTAAAGCCACTGAAGCGTGCAGAACTTGAGACTTTCTGTCTTTGAGGTAAGCTTAGTGGCCTCCTGCTGATAACACTTCCTCATCAAACAACATCAGCTATTAGTTAATAACCCCCCCTCGATTACCACCTGCAGAGAACAAAATGGGGGGATAAAGGGAAGGAGGAGAGGATTGTAGGACGGTTGTATGTAATGCTTGTGTGTGTGTGTGTATGTGTGTTATTTTTTGGCCGAGGGGTTGGGTGACAGCTCTTCCTGACATTCGGCAAATCACTTGGGGTGGGCATTTTTCATCTTGGTCAAGGGCAGCTTATTGGCAACATTACATTATTAAAACGTCACAATGCTCAGGGTCTTTTCTTGAACATAAATAGACCAACTAGTAGGCTAAAGATCAATCCAAATTGAGTGCGACATCAAGCCATTTAATTTAGCTTAATGCACACATCCACAGCCAGAGATACAGAGAACAGGGCCAGAGGGTCTGCTGCTATAAAGCTCCATCTTTATCACACAAAGATCATGTCAATAATTTTGACATGGCCAAGTCATCCATTACTGTTATAATTGTAATGATATGAAACATTATTGACAAACAAAGGTGAGGCAGAAGCCCAAATCATTTGTTATACTGCAGAGGGAGAGATGTAGACAGAAACAGATGAATAATCAATAATGTCAGTGGGAGGACAAGAGGCCAGGGAAGTGTAATACTGACATTAAAATGTTATTTGAAAGCGCAGGTTGTCAGTCAAAGAGTCGATTAACCCTATTGGGAAAGATGAACAGGGACACTGATGCACATGTGCCTGGATACATTTGCATCTTATGCAGTTCAGTCAATAAGTAACTATGATTTAAAGGGCTTGTTATTGTGTAATTACTTCATTATCTATTTTTTTTAATGAATGGACCACTTCCTCTCCACAAATCTCCCACACTTCTTTCTGTATATGAATGCCTGGTGTAGAAGGAGCCATTAAAACACCGTCATACCTCCATGAAAGAGATTCCCACACTCCAGACATCTGCGTGGATACCATACTGTTCTCCTGATATCCTTTCTGGCTGAAGAGCAAAAAGCAACAACAAAAACTATAAGCACAAAGTTAGAAGCTCTGTGTTCTGTCTTAAATCACATCTTCACCCGTGAAACTTCAATGGATTGACATGAGACTGAACATAAAATATTCACTCACCGCCATGTATGCGTTAGTCCCCACATATGTTTTGGCAATAGAGTTCACCAACTGCAAAAAATCATCAGTGGATAACAAAATAATTATACAGCATATCAATACAACTATTTCTTAACTTTTAATTGACTAACTTTTCAACTGACTGTAATTCTTTTGAACCATCCAGTGTGAGGTAATTCTGTTTTATGTACTGCACATCGTCTCCAACCTTCGTGATCGCGGCGCTTAATCACTCTCGCCAAAATGCAACCTAGGCTTTTTTTTGTGTACGTACCCGAGTCAAACCTTCGCGTAAAAGCATCATCACGATGGAAGAGCCACTTTTAAGATTTACCGCCTTTTCCATGTTACGACGCATTCGGAAATCGACACTTCACCACTAGCGGACTAGCGGAACAAGCATCTGCTAACGTGAGTTGTTCAAAAACTTTCTTTTTAGTAAACTCTGTACACAAACAATTCTCAATGCTCGTGTTCATGTGTAGAGACCCTGATGATACTACAAGCAAAGTTTCATGTTGTGTCGAGCCTTCTTAGTGTTTTAAAAATAGAGATTTTGATGTTATCGTAAAAGTGCCCATAACACTCCCATTGAAAATGAGTTTGACCCCCCCCAAACAAAGCCTAGTTTGCATTTAGGCGAGAGTTTCGCTTTAAGTCAGTAGCTTCCAGTTAATCTATGTTCCATGTCCTTCCATGTTAACCTTCCAGTTAACACTGTACATGATGTTTAAAGTATTAACCATCTCTTCTTGTATTTAGTGTTTTTGATCATTTTGATGATCACCTCAGTGTCTTAGATAATTGTTCGCTTGATTAAAGAGTCACTGAGAATAGCACCAATGTTGGGTT
>CAEMYA010000003.1:1350601-1384819 GCA_903131615.1 Diplodus sargus | reverse complement strand
AGGAGATGCGGAGACGCGCGGAAAAACAAAGTGGAGAAGAATCTGTGGATGTTCGTGTGTAGCTAGCCGCTAACCAACCTACACGGCCTAAATCCCGAGTCGATGGACCGGACGCACCGACCTGTCCAAAACGGGACTTAGGGTAAATAATGTCCGCCACGCTTTTTCGTGAACATTGCCGTCACGTTTGCTTTGTGTTTGGTGCAGAAGAAACGGTAAAAACGGGCTTTTGTCACGAAAGTGTTCAAGCAGCAAGTTTGGTTGTAGAGCAACAGGAAGTTGTGGGAGGGACGTCGGTCTATGATTGACAGGCAACGACGGCTGGTGTACAGACCGCGATATTGAGATTTAGCGTGCTTGGAGTGTATAGTAGTGTGTTATGTAGTGTTTGGTGTCGTGTGTTTAGTGTGTAGTGGAGTCGGTTTTTTGTTTAATGAGTCAAAACAGAAGAAGCTGAATGTGCAGCAGGCAGTGCAGCTCTTCATTCAGCTGGAAGGAGCTTAGGCAGATCTGAGCATTGCCTGCATTTAAATGTAAATAGTTAAACAGAACTTTGTACATTTTTAAAATGTCTGCACATATTTAGCAAACAACAATTTATATTTGCATTATAAGTAATAAAAAATGGTTTGTTAAACATATTTGTGGTTTTCACAGTAAAAAATAACTTTTTCTACTCAGATTTTATGTTTTTTTTTGTGATTTTAGGTCTACTGTGTTAATACAATATGTCAAAATGAAAAAATAACTGTACAGTCAGACATGTGAGGTTGTGCTGAAAATAATCACACCAAGTAAATAGTTTTTAAGGTGAAATATAATGGCAAAACCAAAAATAGTCAAAAACGAACAATTATACCTTGGAATATCGGATTTCATAACAAACCTAAATATCCCCGACGTTCCACCTTCAAACAGCCTCATTTGGCCATCAGTGAAAATGCTTCTTAACCTCCCACTTTTCTATAGGAACACATATTTCCTACGGGCACTGCACTAGTATACTTAATACACCACATTGTGCAAACTACAGCAAAGGAATTTAAGAACAGCGACAATTTACACACGCAGATGTAGACGTGCTAAAAAAGGGCTTAAAAATCACACGCATTGTGAAACCTACAGGCAATACCTTCTTAAGCAAGTTCTTCGTATACTTGCTGATTTTTTCATGCATGTCTGTAATTTAGGTTTCACAGTTTACACAATGTCCCATTTAGGATTAATTGGAACATCACTGTGTTACACTAAACCCCAGCGGATACCAAAGATTCAACCATTTCATGATTCTTTTTCAAGCTAAATCATTTTACTTGACTGTCTGAAACATACATTAGCACACCTCCAAAACAAAAAGCCTCCACAACCTTCAATCAGTGTACAAATACAATGTAAAATCAAATGCACTTAACAGGCAGGCATATTAAAACCAATCAAGATGCACTACTGTGCGATGCCGGGTGTAAACTGCAGTCCTGTTCTACTAGTTCTAGAAACAATCTGAAAATGTCTGGGAACAAGATAAAAGGTTACCACCAATTAACCAAACAGGTTCAGCCCTTCAAAATGCAGTCTAATCAATGTGGTGAAAAAACTAAATCAATGGAGAAAATGGGCTGTGAGTCTAAAGGAACAGCCATGGCGTCTAAGTAGATGTCACCACAGTGACAGTCAGGCAAATGTGCCTGTTTTAATTGCACTTCTGGATCCATGAGTCACGAGAATAGCCTTTGTGTCCTTGTTATTGTATTTATAAGCCGTGGAGTCAGTTAGATTGGTGGACAAGATGGACCTCTGAGAGAGTGTGTAATAAAAAACAAAGGCCGACATTGATGGATGGTTAGGTCACAATGTGGCTATGGAGAGCTGAGGTGTTGGTAACATCCAATTGAGTCTAAATGGTTCTGGGTCATAAATGGGCTAAGAGGTTAAAAGGTGGGCAGTGGTAGTGCTTTTCACACGTGATAAGCCTAATATAAGCTGGACCAAAGGGGGAGAGGCTGAAGAGGACACAGAATTGGTTCTAAGCAAGCCAGAAACCGGTCCAGGCCCTCAGTGAGTATGCATACAGTATTTCTTTTTTTTTCTAATTTCCTACTTGATACAGAAACATTTTGATTGCTATGGTTGACTAATATAACATTCGTGCCCAGTTTCAATCCAAGATCTCAGCAGTTAATTAGATTAATACATGTAAAAGAATGAATGGCCACAGCTGCAAAAATATAAACCAAATTGCAGGAAAAAACTGTTTACTTTTAATCATGCATTAGAAGAAGAATCATCTTTCTTCGGTTTGAAAACTGGATTGCTGTAGTTAAAACAAAACAGTTCATGTACTGGACACGAAAACAAAGTGCATCAATGGCAAAAACGCTCCTCTTTTCCTTAAGAATAACAGGCATACCACAGAGAGACAGACTGTAATCTGGAGCTATATCTGGCTCTTTTATTCAAAGGAATTCTGCTGTAAACACAGCTGAAAAAAACAGACAAATAGACTAAACTGTTCTAACGTAATGCCATTTTATTTTCTCTCTGCACAGAAAGAAAAAGGCTGGGTTGATTGAGATAGACAGTAGATTAAGGGGATTGTTCCAACTAAGACTCTTCATGTTATCATCTGTTTATGCACCTGATTGGATAATCTCATCTTGCTGTTCAGACTGTTAAAAAAATCACGCCATGGGTAGTTTTGTGAAAACAGTCTGTATAATTCAGATGTGCTTACTGTATCCCTGTTTTAGTCTTAAAATACGTTAATTTACTTATGACAGTGAATACTTGTGATGAGATATTCACAGAAAAGAAGCTTTACTACTTTGATTGGAACTGTTTAAGTGAAAAATTCAGCCAAACTGATAAAAGGTGACAACAAGTGAAGAGCTGCAGTAAATATTTCCTTTTTCTTACTGTGAGAAAATAATCAAAATTAAAGAACAGGGAAGCAATTAACGGTTACTAATGAAAATTTCTGGGAGCTGATGTCAAGGCCACCAACACAATTAACACTGATTTCATAACAAAATCACAATTTCGAGTTTAATTTAGCTCTAATGGCTAGTAATATAAGGTCAGGATTCTCCGAACACCTAACAATACCTTCTCTGTTAAAAAAAATAAAAATAATGACTAACAGATAACATTCATTTATTTTTCATGGCAAAAGGTGAAAATTGAAGTTGTTCTTTAAGTATCTTATCACCAATAGTCTGCAAACTCTAGGGTTCAGAACAGATATGTGGTGCAGGTGTGTTTGCGATGTGGACAGGCAGAGTGCGGAATACCGGGGGACATCTGGACTTTTATGCTTGTACACAATTGTATGTTTGTGTACATGTCAATGCAAAACCTCAAGTCAAAGGTCTACAATTACAGCAACTATGTTGTTATATTAGCAATTAAAATGTGGATACACTTGGGTTGATGAGGTGGCTGAGCAGCCAACCGTTCTGTTTGTTCTTCAGCTGCATTGAATGGTACGTGAACAATACCTGGTTGACGGCTCTATCAGTTCATCACCGAGCTGACCTCTCTAGTGACATGTTGGAGATTGGGTGAGAACATGGTGTCAGAGTAGACCTTCTTCAAAACTTTTGGCTGCCTAGGACAAGTTTGGTGCTTACTAAGCTTCTGACTCAGCAGAGAGGGACCAGCAAGCCAGCCAAGGATGCAGCTGCGTTAGTTTGGGAAGCAAAAGCCCAGTTGTAGGGTGTGGGGACTTATTAGGGGGCTTTGACAATGACTTAGAGGTATCCTTGAGGTTTGAGAAATATAATTTGTAGATGGAAAGTAATCACCCTAGCTATCCTCGGCAGGGTGGTGAACTGTTGACATCAACTGGGACATTTTTAGAAGGATGAAGATGCAAACAAAGTAGCTTCTTACAATTAATGTGTAGTACAAACTGGGGACACAGTATGCTTCAAAAAAGGTTTCATCTTCAAGCTGTTAAAGTATTTTTGGGCACCTCTGCTCGCTAACTAATAGCATAAACAACAAGGCTGTTTTTTCTGTCCATTTTTAAAGCTGTATGTGTTTATCTTCTCCTTTCAACCATAAAAGTTTCAGCACCAAAGCATATGGATTTTTCACTGGGCTAAATTGACTGAGAAGTTGTTGGGCTTGCAATATTGGCCTTCCCCAGTGCAGTGTAACCATTTCTAATGCCAAACTTATCAGGAAACGTATTCTCCTCCAACTTTGAGGGATTGGCTCTTAATGAAACTATTTCAAAGTCATAAAAAGGTGGTTTGAAATAAAAAAAGACTTGCTAGATGGGAAATTTACTGGGTTTGCTGGGGACCGTCTGAAGCAGACCACTCTGTCAAGTCAAGGTTAGCCTGAGCAGTGATCAATACTTCAATCTCAATAAAACAGCTCAATAGCCAAGGATTGATGGGAAGGAGGAAACACAAGGTGGGGAAAAGAAGGATAAAAGAGCAACACAAATGCCAACCTTGTCATAACGTTAGCAGGGCAGTAACACATTTGTCTGGCCAGAGAGGATGGAGCTCTTCTATGCTGGCAGGTAATGTGCTGTACTATAGACAGATTAAGTCAATTGCTGTCACACCTTACAGCCCCAAATCAATATCATATATGTTTCCAACCTTCAGACCAGAATAAATAAATGCAGGTACAACCAGCCTGATAGATGTCACACCGAACGCTGAGATAAATGGACAGATGAAGGAAAAGAGGAAGGGTGGTGAACAATGGGAGCGCCCTTCACAGAACCCAGCTGAGTGATGTGTGTGCCATATGGAATGAGCAGAACATGAAAAGTCAAGAATTGTATCACACATCAGTCTGAAAACTGGCGACTAATTGAGACATTTGTCCTTAATATTTGCACTGTATAGAGGAATCTCTTCAGTGTCAATATCCGTTATTGTGTTGTGGCCTTGTAATGTTGGTGCCAGTAAACACTCACTTGTAAACCGTGCCTCCGTTTCCATGGCCAAGCTGCTCTTGATAGTGGATATCTTGGGCATTTATCTGCGGAGCAACAAACACACAGTTACACAATAATGGTACTTAGATGTTACAACATGAGAAGACATGCAACCAGTGGATGATCTGTGTAACTACACAGGTGAGAGAGAGAGAAAGTAAAGGAGAGGGGGGGGACTACATTGTCACTGGAGGCTATAAACAAGACAAGTGCTCAGGTCACTCCAAGTTCAGCAACATAAGGAGAGAAAACAGAAGGAGGAGAAGAGGAGATCAATACAACATTTGTTGGCCAATTTATAAAAGGAGGACATTGTGCTTGGGTGAGCGGGGGAGTGACTGATGTAGAGTTTAATGACGATTTGTTTGCTGTTGTCATTCCACTCTACTTTGATAAAATAAAAAGTGTCAGGGGTGTAAAATATAATATAGCATGACCCAACATGGCCACCTCCTCTCACCTATTTTGATATAACCAATGAAAATCCTTCAATGGGTCGATGACATTCATCTGAACAGAGCTCTCAGATAATTCTGTGGTTCTGATTTAGTTAGAACAAATGCGAAAATATGTCAAATAACAGTAACCAATCAGCGTGGAGTAAAGTAATGCAATGTCTGATGATATCGTTTGGAAAATTATTACAAAAAAAACTGAGGAAAACTGTGACTCCATTACTGTTTTGCAACAATAATTGTACTACTCGTACTAACAACTTTGTTTGAATCTCCCTTTTAATACTGTCACTGAAAATAAACAGTCCCACAAGCATACTTAAAAACATTTGTTCCATACTTTAAATACACACATGAAATACATTTCATAGAGACTACCATGAAACAAAACCTTCACTATAAAACTGAAAAGCCATTTTATCTACAATACAAAATAAGTCCAATTGATGTAACCACGAATGGACAACAGAGCTCAACAATGAAGTTCTGGGGCTGAAAATCCCAATAACACTCTGAATTGATAATGTTATTAGTCATAATGCCACAATCATCTGAGAGGATAAAATCACAAGATAAAAGATTGTGAAATGTTTGTATTTGCTCCTCAAGAAGACATAAGTCTAAATGACAAAACCTGTTTTTCCTTTCGATGTCATGGAGATTTCCGACACTATCTACAGTCCTAAAGTGTAACAGCTATGTCTATGATTGGTGGAGCTTTTTTTATAGATTTTATAGATTATATAGGTTCCAGGCTAAAAACTCTTTTTTTCTGTGATGTCAAGGAGTGAATGAAGTGGATGGAAAAGGTCACTGTTGAGCTCTATTGCAAATGCTGGTATGCTGAAAATTCCCGAACTGATAACTGCAAAATATGAAATATGAAGAACACTCTAGGAATGAAAAACGTTGTTATCATTTGCATCCACAGTGACCAGAATTTATAATTCTGCATCCGACTATTTTTCCAGTCCTTGTTCTATTTGTACTGTGGCTGATATACTACAACTGTGTGATACCAAGTTTTAATTTTGTAAAATTTTGAAAAAAGAGCCAGGCATAACATGCACACACACACACGTTCCTCCCCCAGTTCACCTCAATTGATTAGATAACACGGTGAGACGGGGGGGTAAAGAGAATGAGAGGAGATGGATGAAAGGATGGAGCAGAAGGGAGAGAACAGCTCTATTAGTTCACTGTGTTACAGCAGAAACCTGAGAGGATCCTGGCTTAATTGTCTTCCTGACATGCTAGCTACTGTGTGTGTGTGTGTGTGTGTGTGTGTGTGTGTGTGTGTGTGTGTGTGTGTGTGTGTGAGAAAGAGACATGACTGTTACAGGCTCTCAGGAACCCTCAGACCTCCCGCTCTCTGTGCAGCACAGTGAAGAGACGATAACCAAATACACAATCTGTATAACACACCTTCAACTGGCATCGCAGAAAATCAATAGCGGAGCCAACCACTTGTGTGAATGTGTTCTCGTCAGTGAGCAGGAGCAGTGAGATAACAGTGGTCGTATACAACTTAAACCCAAAACACACGCTCACCTGCCCATTTGTCAGGATCCTCTTCAACTCAGCAGAGGATTTCTTTAAGCTGGAGGAGGAAACATCATAGTTACACAGACATCAGTCTACTCATCTGTCATCCAAATGTAGTTTATTCAAGGCAGTCACACATGCTCCTCATGCCCCAGCAAGCTCACCTGTTGTTGGTCATGGAGTCTGGGACAGCATGAGTGCAGTCATTGGCTGGGTTAGGTCTTGTATTAACCTGATGGTGTGCAAACACATACACACAAATGTGAAAGGACACATACATGTGCACAACAGACACATTTTAAGTGGTCAAGGCCAAAAGACAGGCAGACAGACAGACATATGGCCAGACCCCCTAATGAACAAGAACAAAACACGAGCTCTCAGTTCAGCCTGAAGGTTAATTGGCTTTTGTAGGAGAGAATGGAGGCGGGTGAGGAAGAGCGAGGAGAGAGGAGAGGAGAGGAGAGGAGAGGAGAGGAGAGGAGAGGAGTGGAGTGGAGAGGAGAGGAGAGGAGAGGAGAGGAGAGGAGAGGAGAGGAGAGGAGCACATTTTTCTTACATTCATCAGCATTTATGTTTACTGCAAAGACCCCCATGCTCCACCCCGTACACAAGAGAAGAGACAAGACCCTGTAAAGAGGATACTAAAAATAACTAATTTAATTGAGGTCAAGAGGCCGTTGTGATGGGTCCACTAAGGCACGGGGATTCTCTCTTTAATTAGTGCCCAGGAAGACCTAATTTAAACAGTGCACAAGACTCCCCCTCAGCCAATTACTTTTATATTAAAACCGGAGAAAAGAGGGGAAAGATTACCAGAGGACTAAAGGTTTTTTGGAAAACATCATCTTCTCAAAACAGACCCCTGACCTTAAAATAAAAAAAAAAAAACTGACACAGTTGAGTAGTTGTTACCAGAGCTCCTCAGAGGATATACTCTAAGCATTTAGAGGGGGGTTGTTTTATTATTGAAATGGAGATGAATATAACATGGATCATCTGGAGAGATGGAGGAGGTGTCAAGTCATTTAACCCATGGTAATTAGCAAGGATTTTCAATAGCAACATATGCCGAACATAAAATGGGAAGGTCTGTGGAAGGCCATTTGCAAATGGCAGACGGGGGCTTGTAATGACGATTTCATGGTTGAACAATGACATCGCCTTATTGACTCGCTCTAACCAATGCTTACCTTCTTCCTATGATATGGAATAAGAGGATCATAGATTGTAATGATCTGGAATGGGATCAAGGTTTCAGCACAACACCTTGCTCTTAATGGTCTAAATGGAACAAGAATACAGTGAGCTAGAGAATAACAGAGACGAGCTCAGCGACGGCCACAGCCAGCCATCCCCATACATAAACATAGACGAGGGGAGCAAGAAAATGAGTGAAAGAAAAGGAGAGCCTTGACTTCAATTGACATTTCAATAAGTGGAACACAGCGTTACCAATCCATTTGCCTCAACTTCCCACTCTCCCCTCCCCTCGTTCTCTGTGTAAGGCAACTGAAACAATTATTGAGATAGGTACCTTCAGGCCATGTATGTTCCGGATCCCTGGAGTCTTGCCGGCTGAAACAGTAATTGACTAGATTGTAGAACACATCACTGGGCCATTTACAAATGTGCTGAAAAGGAATCAGTTCTTTATAAAGAAAAAAAAAGAAGAAATGAAATGAAGGTTACTCTGAAATTAGTTGTAGACAAGAGAGCGATTGAGATGTTGGGCTCTTGAGACAGCTGGTGGGAGGTAGGAAGAAAAAAACAGAATCACAGAGAAAGAGACTGAAAGAGAGAGCCAGATACAGGGTAAAGGACAGAGACAATGCAATGTTTCGTCACTTTGCCCTCAGGGCCTGTTAGTGGTTATGTATGACTTTGAGTGGTGAGAAAACTATATGAACATGGGAAACAGTAAATGTATAGAAAAAACATTTGTCGTGAAAACCAGCTCAGGAAGAAAACACTAGAGATTTTGGGCAACGCCTGAACACAAGCTTGTAGTTTCAATGTCCTTGGAGCAAAAGAAATGTAGATTTATAAATGACTGTCAACACAACAACATGAGTCTATGAATTTTAATGCTCACAGGCTGCGGTGTTACTTCTAGCCACCGAATGCTCACTTTTTTTTACCCATATTTGTGAAATTGTGTGAATAATTTAATGTATTTAATTAACTTTTGCTTGTGATTAATTGTCAACACATTAATTACAAAGATGTATTGAGCCTTTTAGCATTACCAATCCATGATAAACTGCAACATGTCACTCCATACCTCGTGGAAAAATCTGCAGAGGGTCCGGCAGCAGTCCATTCATGCGTTGTTCATTCATTGTGTTGCAGTACTATAGGGGGAAAAGAAAGTCAATACATAGTTGAGAGCAATATTGTCCCTCTGACGTTGTCTAAAACATGAAAAACATTAAAACAGAATGTTTGCTCTCATTAAAATTTACTGAACACATCAATATGCAAAATAAAAGGTTTAACTGTTGAGATGCCTTCTTCAAGTCCATTCTCAGTGTTTCTCAGAGGTTTTAAGTATTTTCATCACACTTGGTTATGCTGAATATCCGACCTGGATTGCTTACAATTTGTGATGTCACAAATCACGCTAATAGGCCCGCCCCTTAAAGATCAGATTTTCAGTGAGCACAATAGAAAATTTACACTTTAGCAATGAATATGAAAACATCCAGTGTCAAATTTGCACACACCTCACTCTACACAGTGAAACTCAAACACACAACTCAGGGAGCAAGAAGAAAAACATGTTTTGATGGGAGGGGGACTTTAAGAAAGCCATCAAAGCTGTTTTATAAACAAAGAATGGTCAAAAATGTGCTTTCTAAAAAAACACATTTAGATGAGACCAGATAAAAAAAGAATCCTGTGTAACTTTAAACATTTTTCTCAGCACTATGATGAAACATTTTAGAATATCACGCCCACAATAATGTTTATTCAAATGACGTCAGGATTAGTCTGCACTGTTCCCAAAAATGGGCGCATGCTGTGCTGAAAGCTGTTGCCGATGAGGACCAATGCCCTGTGGGCTTGTTCTGAAGGAGTGTAGCATTAACCCCTCTCTCCTCCAGGTCAACAGCTCACCAAACACTCGTATCCTACAGGACTAACACGTGCACACACACTCTGGAGCCTCTCACACGCTTGCCAAGGCAATGCAATAATTGATGTTTCAGTTAACCAAACCATCTGTTAAACTGTGAGAGTGAGTGTGTGTGTTTTGTTTATGTCAGCTCCGATTTGAAGCTCCAAATCAACAAACATTATCCGACAGCAGTCATTGTCAGACACTCCGGAGGATGAGTGTCTTTATGTAGTCTACACCTACGTTCATTGTTTTTGACTTACAATCAGCTCTGAACTACCAAGTCATCACAGCGATATGTAAATTTGCTCTCTCATTGTGGGGGAGGAAAGGGGGAGGACGGTGGGACCGGCTTGGATGGGAATGGATCAGAATGGCTACCCAAGTGGCACAGCTGTTATTAAAAGGCCTATTTATCACTGTCAGGTCCCTTCTCGCTCCTAGCCCTCTGCTTTCGCCCTCCAGCGTTCTCACTAGGCCACATCCGAACAATGGGCCTAATACTAAAAAACGTGTTGTGTGTGTTGAGGGTGTGTAGGGGGGGTCGGGCTTCACATACCTTTAATTTTCCGCTCAGCTAGCTTATTGATTAAGGCTGCAATTACCACCTAATCTGTAGTAGGTGTGTTATTAAAAGACATTCTCCATTGTTGGCCAATAACTAAACAGTGTCCGATCGCCAAATACCATCGCTCAGCCTTGAGGGACAAGTGGGAGAGCGGGAGCACAGACTGGGTCTCATCATCATTAGCAGACTAAGGGGAAATGGGAGTAAGAATGGTGGAATTAGAGCTACTACCTCCAGGGGGAGCTGAGCGAGGAACGGATGAGGTCACATGTTTTTTTTAGCACCTGACACAGGCCAGTCTTTAACTTTGAACAGGGGCGTCTGTCTTTCAAGGTGTCGAACAATGATTAGAGATGCCTGGAAGACTCGTCGGTCTCACAGGAGCATGTAGCAATCAATGTTCTCAGCGATGGGCGATACTTTTCACAATAAATGCCCTCTGCAGACTGATGTTAATTAATTTTGAGAATTTGAGCATTAATTTTGCTCTGCAACAAGGAGCATGAATTTTTCATTCGGCAATGTTAAAGCAGCGACGTTGGCTAAGAAAAAACACTGTGTCGTGACAGCATATTTAAAGTCTGGTTATGTATTTATGCACACAAACATTCGCACACACAGAAACACATGCACACAAGAGGCAACCATGAGCGACTCTAATGAATTATCCCACCTTTCACCTAACATGCGGGTTTCTCTTAATTCCTATTAATTTCACATAATGGCTGTCTGCTCACCTGGAATTAACAGCACTGAGGCAAAAATCCACTAGAGTCTCTGAGGAGGCCAAATGGCAACCACAGCAAACAAGCACGACATGAAAATAATCATCTGAACACAAATGCAAATGACTGCTGAAATGCATAACTCTTGCGTAAGACATTTAAAGTACTCGGTTAGTGTAAATTATATTCTAGTGAGCCCGGTATTTTCCAGGTGATCAGCAGCTTTTTGTATACTCGGATGTCCCGGGAGGAGCAGAAAGCCATTACACGGCTCCTGAATTTGTTTGCCAAAAAATTCATGGTACAAATGGCTTTTGAAATTTGTGGACGAAGCAGTGTAGCATTGTGGATACGAAATATTTGTGCTGGGTCGAGTGAGGTGCAGGTCGGGGTCCTGAATTAATGGATTGCCATGACATGTTTCACATCATCAGAATAAAATGTTGGGACAATGAGCTGTCACTGTACATTACAATATGAAAGAATAACGTATATTTATTGTTGCCTGTTCTGCCACATAAATGTATAAGTACTGATGTCATGATAAAGATTAGAGATGTGTGAGATGCAACCATTGGTACCTTGCCAATTACAACTTACATTTTTGTTGGTAAAATGCATAATTTTATGAATGTAAACATATACATTATATATATAATAATTTGCACAGAATATCGCGTCTTCTGTGTCATTTCCATATTTGACATAATCTTCATATCTATCAAGACAACATTGGTTAAGTGACATCTTTTTGCCAGTCGACTGTGTTCACTCAATGAGAATGCTGTTGTAATAATTGGGCACTTTTTGTTTTCAGTAAATGTTATTGGTAATTATATAGATTAATCAACTAGTCTAAGTTTAAACTTCTGGTTGAAAGTCTAGAAAAAATTACTTTATAAGAACATCCCTAATAAAAATCAAGGATATTAATATTTGACTAAAAATACATTTGACAAATTGAACTGATGTCAGAAAAAATTGGCTACCAGGTACACTGACAGCTCCGGTTTATGCTTGTGGCTGTTATAGGTGTATTGCAGCTGCTCTGCTTTTGCACAGGTATACTGGTGACATGTTGAGTTCATCATGTATTATATTAGTATCTAAATAAGATTTAAATCATAATAAGAGGATCTTAACTTATGCATTTACACATTTCCTGATAAAATGGGTCCGCAGCACTGGACCGTCATAATCTGCAGCTTCTTAATTTTGATTTAGTTGTTAAATTAATTTGAAGGTGCAATTTAAGCAAATACACAAAATAATGGGGTTGACACCAACACACCCAGGAAATGAAGGTCCTGAACCGTACTGTTAGATCAATCCTGTGAGTTTCTCCAAAGCTACTCACATTCAAACAGGACACACAGCACAGCAAGCAGAACTGCAACATTACCTCAAAACAAGTCAGCTGGATTTGTTTATAATAAAGCTGGCTGAGGTCAATACTTTTCCATCCTTGTTTCACAACGCTCACTGGCACAACAGCTGTCTCTTTTTGCTTAATCACCCTGCTACCCTATGCTACTTAATGATTAAAAGGCAACCACAAGTGAATGCATGATAAAAATGGACAAAAAACAAGGAGTGTAAATTGTGCCTGTGGCTCTAGCAGCATCATTGTGAGCTGATGGGGGGTAAAAGACATCCACAGATGAAAGTAGATTTTGAACAATTCTGCCGCCCAGGGGGCCCCGCTCTTTAATGAGGCAAAACTTTAAGTACTGAATAATAAATAATAAAAATTGACAGTTCATTTAGCTTTCAGTGTACCTCGTAGAGAAACCCATTACAAGCCATTACTCTTACTGTCCATGGCATGAACAGTAAGTATGGTGGAATATGAAAATGTACTGCAGTAGGTGGGGGAGCTGAATGGGTAGTGGAAGTGGAGATGTGTGTTTGTGTGTATGTTTGTGCACGTGTGCGTGTGGCTAAAAACCCCCAATAAGCTGTTTATTACCTGAGGTTAAAGTGAAACTCTCGCCAAAATGCAACCTCGGCTTTTTTTGTGAATGTACACGAGTCAAACCTTTATGTGAAAGCATAATTACTACGAAAGAGGCACTTTTAAGATACTATCATGATTTCGTTTTTGGGTCAAACTCATTTGCAATGGGAGTGCTACGGGCACTACTATGATAGCATCAAAATCTCTTTTTTTAAAACACTAAGAAGGCTTGTCACAACATGAGATTTTGCTCGTAGTATCACCAGGGTCTCTACACATGAAAATGAGCATTGAGAACATTGTTTGTGTACACTAAAAAGAGAGTTTTTGAACTACTCACGTTAGCAGATGCTTGTTCAGATAGCCGCCATCCTGCCAGTCAGAAAAATGTATGTCCAAATGCAACATAACATGGAGGAGAGCAACTGCTAAGGTGAGTTTTTTCAAAAACCTTCTTTTTAGTAAACTACACATACAATGTTCTCAATTAGGGGTGGGCAAAAATATCGATACGGCAATATATCGCGATACTTTGCCGCCCAATACAATATGAATTTTTCAACTCCAAATATCGATATATCGCCGAAGAGCGACTCTGCTGTGCGGCGGGTGTATTTCTGTAGTAGAGAGAGTGGCTGAGGTCTTTGCAAAATGGATGGCAAGTTAACAACGCAATTTAAAGTTGACGTTTGGAAGCACTTTGGCTTCAAAGTTAAGAGAGTTAGCAAGAACAACGAGCTGGACAAAGAGAATATTACTGCCCGGAAATTTCATGGGAATTAATGAAATGGAGAGGCTGTTTTGAATGAAATAGTTTTGACTCAATTTGTCCTCTGATCACTATTATCTGATGTACATATACAGGTATTTGTGTTTTCATCTTTATTTATATCGCAATATCGTGATATCGTGATGTACCGTATCGTGACCAAAGTATCGTGATACGTATCGTATCGTGAGGTTCTTGCCAATACCCACCCCTATTCTCAATGCTCGTGTTCATGTGTAGAGACCCTGGTGATACTACGAGCAAAGTTTCATGTTGTGTTGACTCTTACACTGTGTTCCCCAAAATCACAGCATTGACCAGAGGGCTTAACAATTTCTACAACATTCAGCACTCTATAGTCTTCATTATTGGACCCTAGATGTGGATTGGAGGATCTGCACAAAATGAACATTAAAGTTTACGCGAGAAACCTTGAATGGGCAACAGAGAAGGGAAGATGACTCTTTCAAAATGTTCAGAAATGCAGCTGAGAAAAGGCTACAGTGAGCTCTGACCTTAATGTGAACAGTTGTGTCTTCATTACAACTATTTTTAAATGAAGAAACAGTCCTGAAGAAAACTGCTACAGTGGCAGTAGACATGCAGTTTGTGGCATGGATAGATTTCATGATGAACACATTACAAATTAATGTATTTATATACTCACATATGACAACATGGCTTTGAGTTCTTCATCACTTCTTACAGTGATCCTGTCCCCCACCTCATCTTCATCTGGGAAACACACAAGTATCTTAAGATTTGGACTGGATAAATGTGCGTGTGTGTGTGTGTGTGTGTAAAAAATACTTTATAAGTACAAGGGCTCGGCCATAATGACAAAATCAAATATCAGAATACTTTTGACCAACAATACCTCAATATAATTATTTCATCAGTAGAAACTTGGAAATTACACTAAACATAATGAAATTATTGACAAACAATCATCAGTAATGTGGATATAATGAGTGAGAGTGTTAAGGCAAGCACTAGAACCAGCGATAATGTCTGGCAAGTACAGAAAACTACACTGCTTTACTCTAATGTCGCCTTTAAAACCAGGAAAGGCAACACTTGATTTCATTATATCACAATACAGAAATCTAACATGATATACAGTCTCATTTCATTATACTAATGCAATAACGATATATTGCCCAGCCCTACTTTTGGCAATAATAAGCGGTATTATGTTGTTTATATTAATGTCGTTTATGACAAAGACAGTTGTTATGAATAATCCAAAAGCACAAACTACAGCATTGAGCCAGACCATGATTATCACCACTAGCTGTTAAAGATTGGTCACAAAAGCCCAAATTAAATGATTATTATATTATGTTTCCTGGCGATGAGCACGATGCAAACAACTTTTGTGATTGCATTTTCCTGCCCTCCTCACATTCACTAACGTTAAACCTCTTAACAGACAATACCTTAATTAACCCAAAAACTTATGGGAATGATAATTAAAGGGCTCACATATAGTAGTAAGGAGAGATCTGTCTCTTACAGTATTTTGACTATTGATAATAAATGTGTGAATTACAGGACAAAGGTTTAGTTACAAATGAATAGCCGATGTCATTGAGACAGTTCTCAATGATGTAAACTTTGAGATGATCAGTTTGAAAAGTACTGTGATGTATTTCAGACTTGTCATTTTCCAAGTGATCAACAGCTTGGAGAATAAATGCTTCAGCATGGAAGAGTGAAACAGAAACTTACATTCAAAGGCCGTGACAGTGGCTTCAGGCATGACATCTCTGATTGCGACCTGAAATTATGACAGTGTCACATAAGAAAGTACAGACTTACAACTCTAGACGGACGCAGACAGTTTGTTTCGACAAAACAATAATCAGATCCACAACACAAATGCATGACTTAATAGTTCAGCTTAAGATACATCTGTTTTGCTCACAAAGTTGAGACAGAAACTTAAGCTGTCAAACTCTAAACTGTACAACAGTTTGTAACAAAAGTAGATCCAGGAGTGACAGCTAGCTCTGTAGCTCTGTAGACACTCACCAATAAGTCATTGAAGTTCAGAAGAGATGGACAGTCGACGGACGAGTCCATGTCCCCTGACGGTGTCTTTATACGGATCACTATTGCCTCGGTGTCCATTCTACAAGGCTTTTTTAAATCGAGTATGAGCATAAAGATGACAAATCAAGCCTCATAATAACACTTCACTGGCTCTCTAAGCTAACAGGCTAATTTCCTGCAGTGGTTTGCTGACGACACATGCTAGCATCCTGCTCAGTCCGGACACTTCTGTGAAGTGATGCGGACGCTAAAAATCGTCAACGGTCACTGACGACACCGACTTCACGTCATTACGTCATGAACGGTTCAGCTTGAGCTCTAAATGTGTTTTCTGCCCGCTGTCTCAGGCGAAGTTATTTGTTTTATCGGAGGTTTTTAGCCATGTAGCTAGTTTAGAGGAAGCCACAACTGCTCCAACAGCGCTTCCGAATCAACATCCGCCCAGTGCATTTCAAAATAAAAGACCCCCGTCCGAGCATCCACTCCTGACATGTCTACTGTCACCATGAAGAAGTGGCCAGATGTCACTGAGTCCTGCAAGTAGTGTATAACTACAGACAAAGCAAAGTAAATAAGATCAAATAAAAGAATACATGCAGTCAATGCAGGCTATTGTAATCTACTCTTTAAAAAGCTCATTGTCACATTATTGCAAAGCTTTTAATTATTTTGTACAGACCATGATCTTAATGACAGTCTGTGCTTCTGCCTCCTAATACAAAATGAGTAAAATGGCTCTACAACAATAAAGTGTAAACAAGAGTTAATATATATATATATATATATATATATATATATTGATCTTGAGTATACAGTGAATGAGACTACATTTGCTCATGGCTGAGAAATGTACGAACCGCAAATACAAAACACTTTGCAGGTTCAACTCAAACGGTATCCATTAACAGAAAACACGAACACAAAAGCCACATCACAAACACAATATGAAGACACTGATCAACATTGCTCATTTGTGACAATCACATACTGATAGTAATCACAGTTAGCTAGATAATGCTAAGGTCACCGTCTCACTCTCTTGTCACATGGACAAGGATCTTCCTCGGTCAAATGTTTAGCCAATAATCGTCATCCCGTTTTGTTGTTAACTTCCACTGACGCTCACCGTTTTCTTATTTTCTTGTGACTTTTGAATTTATGTCGTCCTTCATTACACTTTGCGCAGCCCTCTGGATAAGAAGTCTGTTCTGGACTTCATGGTCACTGTACAGAACTTTGTTTGACCAAGACCCATAAAATTAACTTAGTATCAAAATTTTTCATGGTTTATTTAATTTTTTGAAAGGTGAATACATTCTGAATATTGCCCTATGAAAAATATAAGTTAAAATATTTAGAATACATTCTTTGTGTCTTTGTTGTCATTATTCACTCCTGACAAAACCAGGATGTCACCCTGATTCTGAATGTGTTTTAAACGACAAAGCGATACATTGAAAAGCTTTGTAAAGAAAAGTGCTTGAAGGCAGCACGGAGTGAAACACTATCTGTCTGTGTACACAGCTCAGCCTTTCATACTGAACTGGAATTATTGAACGCTCGATCAAAAGAGATTGTTGCAGCCTTGGAATGCTTTGGCTGGACATGACATTGATGTGAGATCAATTTTGATAAGAGAGTACAATTTTGAGCATAAAACAGCTTTCTGAGGGTATAATGGGCGAGTAGTCTAAAGGGTAAATATTCATTTTAGAACTGACCTTAGATCATTATTCAATCAATATGTTGTATGAATAGTCCTCATTTTCGTGGAAACATACAGCTGTACAAACAATCCACTCATGACCATGGCTTTTCAAATGCTCAAAGAAGTTCATGCCTCTTTCACTCAACGTTAACACTGTGTTAGTATTTAAAGCTTTTCACTGGGCACAAGTCAGTCGTGTATAATTGAAGGTAAAACAAAGGGGCCCTTAACATCGGTGTTGATTTCGACTTGTGTTTGAGGAGCTGCATCAGTCGCTCTGGCCACTCACCAAAGGGCTCTGATTGCAGTTCCAAGAACAAGACATTGATCTCTGGGCAAAATTAAATCTCTTTCTCTGTGAATTTACCGCACTCTGCTCACACAGCTGATACTCAAGTCTGTCGACCGAGGTTCGGTGTAATGATAAGAACTTGTTTAAGCTTGTTCCATCCCCCAATTGGTCAGGTCTGGCTGGGTATGTGGGACTTGAAAACAATATCAGTGAGAGGTGTGCTGTGCCAGTCATTGCAGTAGGTTCAGTTTCATTGGCTGCAAAAACAAAAGTCTCCACCTCTGGTTGGCCTCATGCTGAACTTCACTATCAGCTGTTGCCATCTTGTTTAAAGGTAAGGAAAGCCTCCCTCTCTCTCTCTCTCTCTCTCTCTCTCTCTCTTTCTGATAAGTACTTCTTGTTGTCCCATAAATAACTGCAATAAATGATTGTCATTTAAAGAAAATGTTATGCCACTGATAAGATTTATAATAAAATGGCATAATATTGCAAGTGCACCTTTTCAAAAAGAAATACATACTTTTTTTTGAATGTTTACTCATTGAAATTGGATATATCATTTTTGTTTAAACACGCTATATAAATACAATAGAACCTCACAATGTCAATTATGAATAAAATGTGGGGGAAAATGCAGCAGAAGTGTTGTTTGAGTCATATAATGTTAGGGAAACCCCCTGCTGGTTGTATGGTTGTACATGCATGAAAACAAAAAAATAGTTCAATTTATGTTTTGTGTCAGATTTCATTTGAATCAGACATTAAATCTTAACCTGCAAAGTAACTGATTACCAAAGTCATCAATCTAAAGTCAAAAGTGTGATACTTACCTGTAAATTCAGTGGCTTTGAACTGTACAGAAAGACATTTCTCAATTAAAGTACAAGCACCAAAAGTCATACTCGAGTAAAAGCAAGAATATGGTGTTAATATATTACTTTGGTAAACGGATAGTCACCCATGCGAATAGTACCTGAGTGAAATTCTTAAAGTTATTAATTGTTTTATTTATAAATTATTCGTTTATTTCCATGTACAGCATGTGAATACTGTATACAGATGGTCAACCAATTATCAGCCTGGCTATAATGCATCGTGCAATCTGGAGAGTATCTACTAACCAAAGTTAGCAAATAAATATAGTGAAGGAAAAAGCAAAATAACACTTTTAAAAAACATCATAAAAAGGCAGCTGAATTGTATGTAAGCCAGTGTGTGATTCTGGGGTTTTCAACACAGAATTTATTCTAAACAAACATTATGATTGGTTTACGGTACTTTCCAACACTGTCTGTCTATCTGTATCAGTCTAAATACTCCTTCTATCTGCCTGTCTGTCTGTTTGAGGTTACAAGTTCATTGCATTGATCTGCCTGTACATGCATCGAATCTCTTACACTTGTACCAACACTTTTAATGCCCGAAATTATTACCTTGCCTTATTGTTACAGCAGAGTAAAGGGGAACAACAGAGCCGAGCTATCAAGCGTTCTGATTAATGCCTCCAACAGCACTGCCCTCTGATGAGAAGCGGAGGATCTATATGGCACTTTGTCAAACATACTCTCTCAGGACTTGACGTTAGGGCCTTCTGCTTTAGGGGCAACTAGGCTGAAGCCCAGTCAGCAATCCACATTATCAGAAATCAAACCCTGACTTGGCTGGGAGGGGAAAGTGGAAAAGGAAGGCCAGCACTCACTGTCTGGTAATTAAAACCTATTTTATCAGACCTCTTCTCTCGCTCCGTACCTCTTTTCTTCCTATTGACAAGCTGCTTAGTGCAAAGTGAGCTCAGTTTGACTCTAAATATATGAGGCACACTTATTTAA
Source organism: Diplodus sargus (assembly GCA_903131615.1). NCBI lineage: Eukaryota > Metazoa > Chordata > Actinopteri > Spariformes > Sparidae > Diplodus > Diplodus sargus. The sequence continues at coordinate 1,364,838 of CAEMYA010000003.1, read as the reverse complement.
CTTTCTCAGCAAACAGGGAAAATCAAGTAAACAAGACAGCAACTAAATTGCACAGCAAGATTGCCCATTATTTATTTACTGTAGTTTTATTGTTATTTATGGGTGTTTTTTGAGTGTAACTAAGTGTCCAAATGCAGCCTGTGTTCACGTCCTCTCCCCTCTCCATCTCCTCCTCTGATGATTATCATTTCATTACTCTCTGTCAAATGTATTGGTTGGCTTGTTGTGCTTATTGACTAATGAGCCAAAGTCAGCAATGTCTTCCTTCACTGTAATGCTGATATAGAAGATCTTGAAATACTATTTGTCTGCTGGTTAAGTATTGATCGTTCTTTGCAGATATTGACTGTTACTTGGTAGCTTTCTATTTACAATGCCCCTTAACATTAATGGTAATTATTCAAGGTAGAAATGCGTGAGCTTGTGCTTTAAGGCCTTATTTACCTTGTTTTGAACCAACAGTAGGGAATATATCACTGGCTTTGGTCTCGGTAGGGGCTGAACCTGCGGTGAGTTCAGCTAGAAAAACGTGTCCCACCATCTGTCCAGGGCCACGTCCCAACTCAGGTATCCAGATGCAAAGCCTCGGGCTGAAATAGAGATGTGTCTCCTCAGCCTTGAAGCCTGAAGCCTGTTGTTTATTGATGCTGCCAGAGTCGCTGCTCAGATCGATACCATCTCCCCTCAGATGGGCCTTCAAACACGCAGGCTCCAAATTGAGGTCAGGATATGTAGAGGGTTATGGCACTTCAGCAGACATGAATTGCCTGAGAGGCTGCGATCATTTGTTATATCTTCCTTTAAAGTTCATCTCCAAGTTGACCTGTGATGAAGCATGGAGAGTTTGTGAGTCGTTGGCGTGAGAGTTATGAGGAAATGCACCCGTACACGGACGAGCAGGTTGGACGAAATGGATTGTGTGACTACCTCTCAGCTCTCAGAGCCACATGCTTTCCCTGTCATTCCCCATGTTTCCGATTCACCTCTGAGGTCCCCTTTATGGCTGCATGTTGTTTCGGTTGTTTCTAATAAAGAGGAAATATTGGTGCCTTCCTGACCTGCTCATAGGGGCCATCGAAAAATTTATGGGGTGTGTCTCCTTCATACGGGCTGCTTTTGACCCGAGCCTCACATAAATAACACATCACCAGTTCACCAGAGCTCTATTGACTCTTCTTTCATGCTGTGGTCAAGTGACTTTATTGAATTCAGGATGTGACTACATGCTTATGTTTTCACATGATAAAGTCAAAAGTGCATAAAGCCGTTCAATATTTCACTCTGCTTGAAGGATTTGCCTTTCATGCCTTATAGAGCTGGTAGTTTAACGGAAAAGCCAATTAATTTTATTATTGAAGATGTTAAAATTGTAAAAATTGTAGTTTCAAGAATGCTGATGATTTCCATGATGCATTATATTTCTCCAAGCAAACCCATGTGGAAGCCCAGCACCATTGCTGATCACAGCAGTCTCTATGTTATGTCAGTAAAAAAATAGTGTAGAATCCTTTTTTAAGTTAAGTCTACATGATATTTTACCGACCTCTTCAAAGATACATGTCATGGTCTCACAGATGTCTGCTTTCTTCACAAAAATATGAAATGTTTGGCTGGTTTAAAGACAACTTTTCAGTCCAGTACTGCGACAAACTGCGTCGTTTTGCACTCCTCATTTTGCTCAAGTCCTTCGTTGAAGTCTGTGTAAATATTAGATTTATACACACAGAAATGGACCCGTTGCTGGATGCACTTTCATATCGAATTAAATGATTTGTTAAAACAACCATTTCTGGCTGATTGTTTATAACAGTAATGTCACTGGCATAAACATTGGCAGTGACTTTGTGGCCATGACCTATATTATGTTCCAGCAATTGGTCTGTTGTTTTTGATGTGCTTGATTCAAGTACTGATTGGACTCTATGGACACCTCTCTCTACTTCAATGGATTCGGTTAAAAAACCATTAACATTTACACATGTGATGCATTTTAATCTTAAACATCTTACCATTTCAGTGATGCTGTCGGTGAAGTCCACTGTTTAAGTCTATGAAACTGTCAGATTCATTGTCAGATGGAGTAAAAGACAACAGTTGGACTTTACGACTAACATCAGGAACAAACAGTGACATACGGTTTGCTTCAGACCAGACCATAATGAATCTTTTTGTTTTCTCCTGTATCGTATTTTAAAGTAGAAATAATTACTGAAAAACATTATGAGACATTTCATGATGCATAAAAGCCTTGTTAATAAAAAGAAACCCTGCCAAAAACATTCATGCCGGCCCACAGTTTCTTTACCCATGATGATGTCATGAATAGCATAAAAAAAACATGGTAAGAAGTCAAATTCCTGCATTTAGAATGTTACTTAAAGTGACGACATATGTAGTTTGTGGTCGAAACAAAACGGTGACATGGTCCAGAAGTAAAACCAGTGCAAATAAACATTAAGTAAAACAGAACAACAACACCACTGTAACTGTATATACATGTGCATGCATATGTGCATATGTGACTGTGGCCAAGATGAGCTCCTTCCCTCTAACCACACATTGCTTTGGTGCAGAGTGTCAGGTGGCCTGTTTGTCAGCTGAAATATTCATCAAACAGATCAACGGAAAGTCTGGCCGCCTTTTCAACTGACAACTGCTTGTCAATAATTGATGGGGAATGAGGCAAATGACTTAGTGAGTGTTTGGGGGGTCCTTCTCTTTCTGTAAGTGATGCCTCTGACCTTTGGTGTGTGAAAGAACTCATCATGGTCACTGCTCACATGTCATATAAAGCCCGACACAAAGAGCTGAACAGTGAAAGTAATAAAGAAAAGAAATTATATATTGAACAGAAGCGATGACTGAATAATTGTTTGGTGCTTAAGTCAAATAAATGTGCCTTTATTTTATGTGAATCGGTGTTTAGAAATGTGTTGTGCTAAATGAGTGTTCATGATGATGCTGATTGACACAAAAGCACAGTCGGTGTATTTATTTATTAACTTCAACTTCAAAAATGCAATTTAAATTTAATTCAGACATGTAAGACATTATATATGCTTGAAGTGTACTGCTTAGCAATCAAAGAAGTTTAAATTCAAGTGATGTAAGTATCCTTTATGAAACACACAGGTTTCGTTATTTTTAACTGCATTTTAACATGAAATAATTGTCTAGATATTATAAAATAATGTGATAATTTGGACAAAGATTATCATAGCATTAAAATGTTTATGTCAGCACAGTCCTTAAAAGGATTACTGGGAGTAAAACTATTAGTATTTAAATTATTTCAGGCTGCAACTGACAATTATACTTCTCAAAGTCCAAGGAAATGTCTTTAAATGTCTTGTTTTAAAGCAACACACCTCCGCATTTGAGAGGCTAAAAACACAATGTTCTGCCATTTTTGCATGGGAAGCTGTTTTAAGGATTAATCTATTATAAAAATAGTTATTTTGTGCAATTAAATAACTGATTACTCAATGAATTGTTACAGGTCTAAAAAAGATATTTGAATAATGTTCCCTAAACCCAAATAATCAGGAAACTGTGCAGTCACTAACCTGAACTCTGACCTCCCTGGAGGACAAACTGTTCCTAATTATGAATCAATAAAATGTCGTGTTATTACGGTGTTGTGATCAGGATGTGGTGTGGGTAGCAAATTACTTACAGGTTGTTGTTAATCACGTAGGGCTGTTAGCACCTACGTACTGTCGGTCTAATTTATGGCTGACAACATACCTGATACTGTGGTGAGTCAGTGGAAAGTTGTCGTGGGGGTTGGTGTGTGTTGGTCCTTCCTGTCAGATGAGATTCTCCCGACTGCCAACACACTCAAATCTTTATCATTCTGTCTATTGTCTGACCTTCTGCTCACTATAACCAATACTGGCTGCACAGCATTTTCACGGTTCCAAATCCCTCTGTAGCACCTGCAGAACAGAGTGTATTTAAGCTACACTGTCAACGTGAAGGGATGCACTTCAAAATACACTTTCTAATGACAAATTTCACAAAAGCTTTTACAAGTGTAAACAATAGATTACACTCAGTCTTGTCACTGTTTACGACCATTTTATGATCATATTATTGTTATGTTACTCATTGTGTAATAATTGGATGTGCCTGTAGCTGCTGAATCACAATGTTAGTGACTTCCTGACTCATGCAGCCTCATGAGAAATGTTGTAGATATGTTCAAAAATATATATTTTTTATGGCGCTTCATGCCACTGACACCGGCTGCGAGTGCCACACAAACTGTCTTCGACAAGGCTACAGATTTGTGCTTCATTAATTATTTGGCAAACTTGCCAATAATTTCTGAGCTGCCATGGTCAGTTGTCCTGTCATTGTCTACGGGGGGCACACAGCAGTTTCTGAATTGCTAAGTAAACAGTTTCAACCTAGGATAGTCAGCTGACAATGTCCTTATTTGAGATGGGCGGTTTGATTGAAAATTACTAGGTGACACATTGTTGGCTAGCAATAAGTGTGATGAGCCCTCTGAAGGTGCTTTGGGTGGATTTCAAAGGGGCCCACTTGATACGGCCGATGATGAGCCCTCACATATTAGACTGTCATTTTATCCAGCTCCTGTAAAAGCAGTTTCCTCGTCCTCTTAATGATTAAATTGTGGTAAATTATTAGGATTAATGTGTCAACGCTGGTCGGTAAAAAAGGAACCAAGAGTGCGTGTCATTTTTAGAACAGGAATGTAAAACCTTATGCTCAAACAAAGAACATTTTTACTTTGGGTGTTGTCTTTTTTTTAAAAAACTACTGCATAAAAAAACAGGTTTACACATTAAAATCCAAAAGTCAGTTAATACAGTAAGTGTGAGGGTAATCTGTTATTATCACCTAGCTTTTATTTCTTCTGACACAAAACTCACTAAAATGAGACAAATGAATGTTATTGGGGAAAATAAATTATACAATTTTGAGGCATTTCAACCAGAAGTATCCCGACTGAACAAGTCTGGCCTTGAACACGACAACAAGCCCACAAAGGTCTCCATGCTGTCTGGCTGCTGTTTCAGAATATTACCAAAAATACTCAGATTTTCTTCCATTAACAAAGTGCCATTTAATGGACATACACTAACCTATAAAACTAACCTTTTATAACCTATAAAAGACATTTGATATCTAAAAATGTCTTCTATATGTATCTGCCAGTGTTTGCTTTTTAACAGGGAAATGCACATGTTGTCTGCCACTACAGTAGGTGTTATTGTCTGGTTAAATCTGCGTGTGTGCGTGTGTGTGCTTGAGTGTGTGTCCACACTGTCTCATTGTGGAATATAACAAAGCCCTGGAAATACAACCTCCGGGAATCTTACCTGGATGTGGCGGCCCCCACTTTTTCATTAAAAACTGCAATCCTGCAGCTGAGGCTCTGTTACACCACAATGTGACAGAGCTATACAAGGGCAAACATATGCGACCCGGACACAACCTTCAAATATGGCCCAATAGATAGATCTCTTGCTCTTCTCTATCTTACAACAAGTTTGAATGCAAATTGATGCAGACCATTTTCAACGGATGTGAGTGTGGCTTTGTTGTTGGCCTTGCTGTGCTGTTTTCCCAAGTGTTCCTTGTTTAAGTATTGAAATGTCTGCATATTGAAATGAAGAATTTACTAGCCTGTCTATGGATGTGCCCGACAATTAGGGTTGAATTTTTTCTTCCCTGAATTCATGTATGTTATTAAGTATGCAAATGACAAAAAGGAATTAAATATTAGTTTTTTGTTTCTAAGTTGTTGTGTTTTCCCTGTAAAGGCTTTATATTGGTGCACTTTGTTGTAGCGCATGTAGTAAAATTTGAATCAGTCTATTCCCTGGACTGTCATTATGATTTCGCTGGGCCGGTGAGAGCAACAGAGGTATTGAAGTGAGGTAATAGAAGTGTCCGAGACCAAACTACTCCAGTGAGATGTGAGCGCAAAGTAGCAATGTAATTACAGGTCATGAGTCGACCACCTCGGAACCGCAGCAGGTGCAGGGAGAGCTGAGCCTGTCAGGCACCCTGACATGTATGTACACACACAAACTCTCTCACACACACACACACACACACACACACAAACACACACACACACCCACACACACACGACACGCAACCATCACTTTAGCCATAAATCCTCAGAATCAACTGTCGTTACACAGTCTTCAATCTTAGCGCTGTGTGAGCATCCTGGAGGTTGTGAGTGATTTTGCCAAAAGCAGATTTGATTAAATTTGTATCAGGAAGTCAAAGTGTCTTATTGAGAGCCATCTTCAAGTGCGCCCAGATGATACTACACCCTAGTGGTAAGATGAAGAACTACCAAACCTAGGAGTGTAAAGCAGTTAAATTAAAAGGAAGCTACTCTAGATAATTTGAAATACAATTTACAAAACATTGTTATGTTCAGATAAACATCAGCATTTTTTTTTTTTGATAACCTGGAGATTTATCATCATTATTATCACACTTTCTGGATCGAGGATAAACAATGGACTCTTGAAGTGTGTGTCTGTAATTGATTTGGACACATCCTTTACCTGGTGAAGTGCTGTAACTGGTCCGGGGTGAGTCCAGCGCAGCACCCTCCCCCCTCAGTTGAGTCATTTGTTATCACCTCATGGCTCCTCCAATGCGCTGTGCAATTGTCCGAGCTGCTCCAGGGTGACGGGGTCAGGCCTTTAAAAGGGAATTACTTCATTGACACAATAAGAGATGACAGTTTATTTGACGTCTTACCACCACTTCACTCCCCTCCTACATCAGCCCTGCCCTGCATCCTAACTGTTCCCTGGGGAGCACTGAATCTGTGTGTGCGTGTGTGCATGTCAGTGTGTGTGTGTGTAGGTTGGTGGGTGCATCCATGTGCTTTCCAGTGTGTTTATGTGTGTGTGTTGTAATCGGATCTATCTTGGTGTGTTTATCTGAGTCCAGTGTATCTTTGTTTCTGGGAAAGCTTCAGTGCCTGAAGAAACTGTGACTTACATGTAGTCAGATATGAATCTAACGTGACACAGCAGGCGAATTATTGTGGTTTTAGAAAGATGTGTTAAAATGGTTGTATTTTTGATTGTAGTTTGTACCTGCATATCCAGATCTCACATACTATTGTGCTGTGTGTGTGTGTGTGTGTGTGTGTGTGTGTGTGTGTGTATTTATTTCTACATCCCTGTCAGGTGTATTTAGAATGAATAGACTGCAGATGTTACTTAGGATTCAAGCGCAGTCCTGGGGCTTCTGTTCGTGTGTGTGTGTGTGTGTGTGTGTGTGTGTGTGTGTGTGTGTGTGTGTGTGTGTGTGTGTGTGTGTGTGTGTGTGTATGTATGTGTGTGTGTGTGGAAGAGAGAGACAGAGTGTGAGTGAGTGAGTGATTGACACTAGACTTGTGTGTCACACTTCAGGGGATTGGGAGAGGCCATGCAGCCAGTCTGGCAGGTCATTATCAGTGTGTCACACGGCGGCGTGACGGCTACTTCCTCTGAGACAAAACACATCTCACACACACACACACACACACACACACACACACACACACACACACACACACACGCCACACGGAACACACACCAACTCCTTCCCTAAGTCATTGAGGAATGCCTATCCAAGCCAATCAATTGGGCGATCAATTGGGGACCAACTGGCAATCCCCTGCAATCAATACGCCCCTTGTTGCATGGCTCCAGAAGTGCCACAATGGCTGTGGCACTTAATTAAGTTGTTAATTGCTGCGTTAAGCTTTCTCAGGTACCCTCCCTAGACAGTAATTGAGAGTGGCTGGACAATTCGGCTATCGGCAGCACTTTGCTAAATTTAATCACAAATCCAAGTAATAGCAAAGGCTGTGGTACAACGAGCCGAACAACACTTACAGTGTCAGTTTAAGTGGAGGAGAGACAGAGCAGACTGTCACACTCCGACTGCTGGAAGTAGACATAATGCCGAATCCTTTTTCTGTGGAAAATCCCGTTCGTTGCACCATGTAGACCTCTGGGTGACATCATGCAGCTGTGCCGGCCAATCACAGAGTGCAGTACAGACTAATCAGCATTTCTAGCGATGGTGAGGTTTGTTTTAAATATTCTCTCCGAAGGAATTTATAAAGCTCTGCTGTGAACTTTATTCAGCTTCCGGACATCAACGGGAGGGTGGGGGTGCTCCAACAACACCCCGACTGGTTTCTTAGTTACCCACAGTCAAAGTAACCTTCAGCGTTGTTGAGAGGATGATGAGGGTGAAAAAAGATCAGGTTTGTTTTAGTGCCATGCCACCAGACTCAGAGCAGCCTCTTTCTTCTGGCTGTGACACTCCTCAATTCATCCTGAGAATTCGGCCATGAAAAAATTGTTTTAATTTGATGACTTCTTCAAGCGGTTGGAATCTGACCTGATGATGGCCGTTAAGAAGAAATATAATTATCGCACAGAATTTGCCAATCTTCACTTCTTTTGTTTATGTAGGTCGGACAGAGGCTACAGTTTTGAGTTGTGACTATTTCATAACCTCATTTAAAGTTACTCACTATTGACCATAATTGACTTTACATGCTCAGGTTAAAGTAAGCTGAATGATTAATCCCTCGGTAATCACTTTTACATCTACTTACGTCTGAAAGCTACTTAGCAACAGCATCAAATAGCTATTAATAAATCTCTGGTCCAGAGTATAAATATAGTTATTTTGTGATGAGGTGAATCCACTTCCCCTCATTGTCTCAATTGTCTCGGGAAATGTATCGGTGCAAAGTCACACAACGTGCACTCAGTTATCCAAAGTAATAATGATAATTTTTAAAACATGAAATATACAGTATTGACAACAGTTTCACTGAACACAAGTCCTGCATTATTTCTGGTCTCTCATAACGCCATCAGATCAACACAAGACAGAGTCAGGTGAAGAACGGTTGTTAATGCCGTATGTTTCACATGTCTGCCCATGTATGAGCTGACTTTAATGACTGGAGGAGGAGTAGATGGTGGTGACCATGGATCCAGACAGCGTCTGAAGATTTATAAGCGTGAAACCATTGCATATATTTAAGGAGACAACAATTTCCAGTCTTGTTTGTGGCAACAGCACCAGATATTTTAGACCAAAGCAGGATCTTTTCCAGACCCTAACCAAGTGCTTTTCATACCTAAACTTAACAGGACCATGAGAACAGTGCTGTTGTGACATAAAATTAAAAGTGTACATGAAGAAACTACAACCTGGTGATTTTACCGGTTGGCTGTTTTTTTCTTGAGATTCTAACACAGAAAAAGACATTTGGGTAATTTTTAATTGTTCAATTCATTGCGATGTTCACTACTTCTGTGTTAATAATGATCACGTTTATTATTAAACTTTAACATATCCTACTTCTCTTGCATATTAAAGTCACAAGTGTTTGATTACCACATTATAAGGGTCACATTATATATTGTTTTCAGTGTTTTACCATCTGTGTTTGGACCAAGAATTTAGTATCTGTCAGACAATAAAACATTAAGTTTCAACATAGAGTTTCAACATAATCCACACTTTGCAGAAACTAACATCACCAGAAATGGGTTCTGGATGTAGTCGGATGTAATATGCATCACGTATAGAATCGACCTTGATCACTGCACACAACATGAACTGGTATTCAAATGGATTTGTTATACCGTATGCAAGACATATGGTCCAGCTCTCCACTGTCTGATTGCTGTTCTGCTCGTGCTTATCTAAAATGTTGCTCGTGCAATGAAACTAAAACAGCAGGTCTTCCATCTCAAACAGGTAGCTTCACCCGATTTGTGTATTCTTAACAAAAATGGGTCTAATTTAATGAAATATTGATGTTCCTGCAAGTGTTCTGTGATAAAATCAAACACTCAACCTCCCACGTAGCCGAGGCCTGATTCCTCTCCTCTACATGGTGCTCAGTCTGAGGGGGGTGATTACCAGCGCTGCCTGCAAACAGGGTGGGGTTACGAGGGAGTCAGACCACTGCTGGCTGGCACTTTTATAGTGTTATTAGCGCACGTCTCGGTGTTAACACGCCTTTTGTAGCCTAATCCCATTACTTTCAACACTCAAATGGAATTCAGATGGAATGGGTGTCCTCCATTTTAAGAAACGACTCCAAACACAGCAGGCGTCTAGATTCTTATCCCTGATTTGCTGGGAAATTAGAGCAGCGCAGGCAGGAGCCAAGAGCGTATCAAATCATCATTACAAAATAGGAGCTTTTACCTCACACATAGTGCAAACCGTTTTCCTCACAGCACATCCACTTCCCCTGCTTTCAAAAAGGGCTGAAAGTGCTGCACAGCTCTTCAGAGATTTGGTAAGAAGTGTTGGGGTGTAGTGGAGCAGGAAAAGTGGAAGTAGCAGTGAGACAATGAGAAACAACCACTGCTGCTCTAGGCACTGTGAACAGGCTTGCCATTGATTAAAACAGCAAGGTGTGCAATAAAGCGCAAGGCAAAGTGTTGCCTTCCATATGGACCCCAAGACCCTTAGGCTCTGGCCACCAATTGGGCCTTTCTGTCTGCCGCTGTTCCCCCTTTCTCCTCTCTGCTTCCCCTTCTCTTGTCCCCAGATGGTAAAAACAATTTTCCAGCCCTCTGTCTCTTTCTGCTGCTGCCCGCCACTCTGCAACCACAAAGGGCCCTGGCCGTGATTCAACCGTTTACTCCAGTAATTAACAGCACCCATACCACAACAATTACAGTCACTAGGCTACTACACTCCAAATATACACACTCTCTCTCTCTCTCACGCACACACGGTGTTAACAGTGTCACAGTGTGAATCAGACGGGAAGGTAACAGCCGGAAGCTGTAAGATAAAATAAAAATAGTATTAACAAAAAGGTGAAAACAACATGCTGGCACTACAGTAATGATTACCTCATAATTAGACGAGACAAAGCTCTCTCTCTGTCTAGTGGCAAAACACTGTAATTACTGCCGTGACAGAAAATCAAAGGCTACTTTGTAAGCAGCAGGAAAAATTAACATTTCAGGCCCTGAAGCTGTATGTCCTGATTAGAAACGTATTAAATCAATGCATTGCTAACTGCTGGGCATAAATACGTCCCCTCCTGAAGGGGCCTATAATTGCGAGAGCAAAAAAAGTGGGTTTCAATTTCGCAAGGAAGTGGCATTAATCCTAATGGCAGTGTTATGTGGCAAACGTACACTCCTTTTGTTATAAGATAATGCACTTAGAGTCGCACTGTTTCCACTGTGTTTATGGTTGAGTGAAGATCAAAGCGTGGGTTACATAAATTGTCATAAATGTGCCTCTCAGAATATCACAATACACCACAGCTACAGCATTTTAGTGCAAACTCTATTATACAAGAACATTAGCATGTTGTGTTCTGCTTAATTCTCGCTAACTGGGATTCGGCTGTTAGAAAAAAACAGCAATGAGGTTTTTGATTTAACATTTTTTGAAAAACGCAGTTTGTGCTGCAGAAATTGTTTCCCAGTTCCAAAACACACAATGGACAAATAGCGGTAGAGCGTATATTTGCTTAACTGTGGTGTTGAATTTTAACACGATAGCATTGTTAAAAAAATTATATTCATGTCTGGCAGGATATGATATTTTTTTATACCAAAACATTTGTTGAACCCAAAAAAAACCTTCTGTTTCGTATTTTGAGATCATTTTAACTTATTACTATCATAATAATTGTGCAATACCTTGATAAAATCTCCGTGATAAAGTCTGTTTGTGTCTGTCTGTTTCTCCTGTCCTTTGTGTTCCACTTTCTCTCAGCTCCACTAATTAAGACCTGCTCTGCTATGCAGCATGACACTGTAATAAAAATGTGCTCTGAGATTGGCTGAATCAAGGTTAAAATAAGGGAAATTAATTATGTGATAGCCATCAAAATTAGTATGCAAAAACCTGTTGTTGAACTGTTCCACTGTCATGGCTACGAACAATATAAAACTAGTTTCAGAAAACAGCAGTATCACGTAAACTTCAATACATCGAGGAATATCTGCTTGATTTAACAAAGTGATAAAAGGAGAGGCAATTTTTTGTTAATTACAACTGTCAGCTTGTATTTATACTGTCAAGCACCGCAGACATTCACCTTGTCTACTTCCCCGGCCTGCATGTTGGACATGTGACTCACCAAAAGCCACATGGGTTGTGACCCACCTAGTTTCTGTTCCTGTTTAAATTGATAAAAGCTGCTGCTGGGAGAGCCAGCTGATCCCGAGCATCTTTAACATGCCCACAATAGGCTCCTTGGGAATACAACTAATTACTTCACATCTGTATTTATTTGATCCGCGTGGAATTCTCCCTTCTGTCACCAGTGCGGAGCTATGCCAGCTTGGACTAACAGTGATTTATCTAAGTGACACTTCTGGCGCAGATTCACATCAAAGCAGCGCCAAAATCAATGAGGGAAACATGGGGAAGACGGAAGGAGGAACTTTTTTTCCCCTCAGCAAAACTGTCATGCATAAAATGCACCAGCATAAATAAAGCACGCCTGTGCTTGCAGGTTTGCTGAATCAGATTGGGTGGAAATAAGATACAAGCTGTTTGTTAATGGTAGCTTAAAGAAAGACTTTCACAACTGCAGCATTTTTGGGGAAACTTTAGTCCACAGCAGTCAGTGTGACAGACCAGCTCTGATGGAGAGGACGTGCCAACTTCATGCAAGAGCAGCTTCTACTGACCTCTGTTGTACACTGAGTAAACTGCAAACAGCTCAGCCTGCTGAGGACTGATGGGGTCCTGCTCAGTAAATCAGCCAGTTCAAATGACAGAGAGGCAGAAATGCAAAACCAACAAATGTGAATATTTACAAGAACTATTATCACAAAACCACATTCAGAGCATCCTTGCTTACTACTTCACTTACACACATCATCCAAATTAAAGTAAAAAATGACCCTGGCAGCCTGTTTTAAGTTAATGAAAATGGTTTGATAATTGTTCTCATTAAAAGGTGGAACACACAAGTCTAAAGCCCCCTAGCGCCCCCTAGAGGTTTGAGTATTCATCACATCATTTCACAATTGGCAGATTGGCAGATTACACAACTTGCTCATTATTTATTATAAGACCCTTGGAGGTGTGGAAGGCCGAAGGGTGGTTAAGGAAAGAAAGGTCATTTCATGACCAATGTAAACATCATAAATCTGTGCAGTAAATGTCACAGCAATCTGCTCAGATGATTTGTGGAATAAATTTGGTAGACATACTGTATTTGGAGTCAGGGGCGCCGCCAGGGGGGGAAAGGTTAGGACGATTCCAAGGGCCCGGCACTGACAGGGGGCCCTTTGAGACATGGGCAACCTATACAAGGGCCCAACTAGATTTTTTTACATGGGGCCAAAAATCCCTGGCAGCGCCCCTGTTTGGAGTTTGGTAGTGAAGGTCTGATCCCTGGACCTGCAGGATAAATGTGGTTGGGGTACGTTAAAGAGCAGGACTCATTCCAATAGATGATGCTGCAACGTAACGTAACGTAACGTAACGTAACGTAACGTAACGTAACGTAACGTAATGTGATGCAACGTAATGAAACGCAACACTGAGCTGCAACTTGTTCTTTTGTACAAGTGGATGGTTTGTGGTGACGTTGATGCACGAGTCATAAAAGATATCAAAATATATCCTGTGGAGACCATGAATGTGCATCTTTCACATTTTTGGGGGCTCATGCATTTATCTATATCTAATGTTAATTTACACTAATCAAGCAGTATTTGGCAGCCATTAATTTAAACTCACCACTGAAAACAAACATACATTATTTAAAAAAAATATTTCTAGATCTTAAATGTAATTCAAACCATTTAAAACAAACAGATAAAAGACATAAGAAGAATGGGATCATGGGAGTTTTCAGTGTTAAACAACCATTGAACTGAAAATCGATTCAAGCATTTATGTTTTATTCACGTTGCTGTAGACTGAGTCACGTTCACAGACTTTCTGTCTTGCTCTCTGACTCGCTCCTGGAAGTGAAATCCTCCAGTTAAATAAAATGAGGATTTCTATGGTTTGAATCTTGTTGGAAACATGTAGGATAATGTAGTTTAAGTACACAACTCAACAAAATAAAACCCTCTTATTCATCACTCATACAAATCAATAATATCTGTGGTACTGTGTCAAAACACAGCATTGCTTTTCCTTCAGAAATTCAGTGCGATAGTGTGGAGTACTGTCCGACTCACTTGATGAGTTACAGTCTCCCCAATGAA
>CAEMYA010000003.1:1318924-1349696 GCA_903131615.1 Diplodus sargus | reverse complement strand
CATGATTCCACTGGCAAGGGGTAGATTAGATGGTGTAATTAACAGAAAATGCCTTCCAACACAACAGTACTCACACATTCACACACACAAGGAGAAAACCTAATTAAAAAGTGATCAGCACACTCAAACAGATTTTAGTTTTGACTTAAACACAAATATTTTGTATTTCAAGCTCATTAAATGTCGAGTTTTTTGACTTTTTAAGGCTCACATATAATTGTAAATTATATATATTTTGGGTTTTGTGCTGAAGACAAAACCCTGGAAGTACATTACGATTGCATATTTCCCTATTGGCAATATGCTTGTATGTTTGTCTTTTTTTTACTTGATCAATAAATCAAAAATAACTGACAAATCATTGTCTGAAGGGCATTGTGTTTCCTATGACTCAGTAATGTATTGACCATCATCAGTGGTTAATTTGCTTATATTTTACCCATGTAAAACAAAAATACAGGTGAATAAACCTTTTGCGTGAAAGAAGCAGCTCATTTTACACACATGCACATACATGTAAAGTTTAAAGCTTGTTTTCAAAAGGGGAATAAAAGCGGGTTAGCCGTTGCTGATTTACTATTTTGCCAAACTAAAGACCAAAATACAGAAAAATAAAACTACTGAGTTAAAGACGTGAGTCCTTATGCACACACACAGCAATGTCTAAAGCTCCTTTTTTTTAGGGGAACAAAGCATTAATATAAGATGTTTACTGATAACATGTTAGCTATGTTAGCTATTACAAGAGCTAGGTTAACGTTAGCCCTACTAACCTCACCTAGATACCGCTGCAGATAATAATGGCCGTCTGCTCAGCTGAGTTTATTTTCTTAATGAGACAACTTGACATGTGTATTAATTGTTTATAAGGACATTTATTAAAAGAAAGAAGAGCTGTGTTCAAACCTTAAGTTTCATGAAACAGCTCGCTTATAAACAGGTGGTTAAAGGCTGCATACACATATTTTCGCCTATGTTCTGGTCGATTTTATAATGGAGTTGTTCTGGGAATTGTAAATATAATAAGTAAATGTACTTTCCATCACTGGTTACTGTATATTTCTACTGCACTACTGTATTCATGAAGTACCCAACAATATATAAAATAACTCACATTCACTTACTTCTGGTACTTTAATATATTTTAATGCTAATACTATTTGTTTTTAATACTATTTGTATACTAACATTGTTTTGTAATATAATTTCAACATGTATTTATTTTGTTAATGTTTTGACGAGTACAAGTTAGTTAATTAGTTTGATTACAATATTAGTAGCATTGTTTTTGTGATTTTGAATATTTGATTAGGCTTTTGTTTTAAAGGGACTGACACAGCTGAATCTATATATATGATGAGGCAGGCACTGGGGAGGGTTTATGGTTTTTTACCAGGCTGACAGGGCAAGAGAGATGCAGACTCCATTGTCAACTGTTTGCCACTCAAAGCAAAATAAACTGCAAAACAGTACCACAATGACTGGAAAATTGTTTTGTCACTACCCTGCATAAGATTCACTCTTTAAGTGCTTCAGTGGCATTTTGATTTCGATTTTGTTGATAATGTTTTTTATTTGGACAAAGAGGATTATTATTTCGGACAAATACGCCACTACACTATTATTAAAGTAAGATTTAAATGAGATCCATTAATTTTAATAATACAATTTTAGTTTGATTAATAATTTTCATAACTAAATAAACAAGCTGCTCTCAGAGCAACAAGAGGTCCCAAGAACACAGTTTGGAGCTAGAAAAAGGTGGCAGGGTCCGCCACATATAAACAAAGTAAAACAGTGTGACGTGTATCTACATTTTTTATTCAGTCATGACATAACGCGTGTTTATTTAGTTTGCTAAGGCAGAAAAAAGTATGTTTTCCTTATAATAAAATCTCTTACCCAAAACTACATCATGCACCTTTAAATAAACATCTGTTTACTACTATGAGGAAAATGTTCGCAGTAGTAAAACAGCTCCGATTAACACAAATTGAAAGATTAATACCTGATATCTGGCCAGTCGCACAAACATCCAGTGGCGTATTTATCATTTCCAGTTAAAGTGTGAAACATACTAACTGCATCAATGTGGTCTGAAGTTTATTATACATTAAATACTGTATGAAGTGAGCGTGTGTTGGAGCCCCACAGGGTTCCGTGGTCTCTCCTCTGCTGCAGGACCCTGGACGACCTGCGCTCCACCATCATGTGACAGACTTTAACCAACGCCTGCTGTGCTGTTTGTCTGTGGCTCCGATTCAGCAGCACTGATTTATAGCAACAGTTGCTGAAGAGAGATTGCTGAATCCTCCAACTCTGTGAAGTTGGCTGGTTCAGCAGCTTGTGATCAGTGCTGAGTCACACACACATACACACACACATGCACACTGCTGCTACCCTGCATCATCTACCATCTTGTATTAATCTGGTGTGGTGGAGTACAGACCTGTGCCAGCTGACATCCTGCTCCGAGGACTCATTTTCATGTCATCTTTTACCAGCAATCACACAACAGTGTTATTCACAATGACAGCTGGCCTGATCTTTGACAACAGATCAATAACATCGTGTTTATCTCCTCCCAGCTGACTCCCCAGCAGTCAGACTGATAACAGCGGCTCTAGTTACCGACAAACTGACTTTCTCAGCTACACAAAAGATGACAACCAAGTGACAGGGCCTCGCCCAATAAACACGAAACAAGCAATTAACCCAACTATCACCCTATAATCAGGAATCAACTGTGGAGCTAGCTGGTTCCCGCTTTGCTAGCGACCATCTCCATTTTGGCAGCAGAGGCTGTTGGAGGGAAAACATGGAACATCTGGTGGAAGCAGACAGGGGCTGGCGCTACACGATGGGAGAACAAGTGCCTGAAAGCTTCATTATGTCCCAGCTGTTGGGCTTGCTGTTGCCTTCAGCGAAAACAACCTCGGCAGGATGATGTTCCTGGCAAATACACCGCAGATTATCTCAAGCAAGACCCATTTTTTTTGTGGTGTTTTGTGGGAAAATGTGAGCAGGAGAGATTTTGTGTGGTGACCTGTGTGGAAGTAATATCAACATCTCTCATCGAATGTTTTCTCTGAAGGTTTCTTTCTTTCTTTCTTTCTTAGTCTTGACTAAAAAAGCACAAACTACTTTTTTAGGCTCTTTAGTTCTTTCTTTGTGCATATGATAAACTAAAACACAAAATAATACATATTCAGTAACACAGAAAAATGCACAGATGGGATGAAAAAACCTCCCTGAGGTCTCAGAATTCAGGGTTAAGGGGTACAGGGAGTCCTGAAGTACCTGAGTCACAGAATGTGGTATAACACCCATCTTTGGTTCCAACTTAAATAGCTCAATAATTTTATGATTTACGAATTTTATCATCCATTCTCCCCTGAAAACCAACTGTTATTAGTTGTTGTCACGCTTCTCATCATCGGGTTAAATATTTAACTTGTCCAAGACTTTGGCTTTGGTACGTTCTATTTAGCAGATGTTCACATGTTAAGTTAGCATGCTACCACGCTAAACTAAGATGGTGTACATGATGCACATTTGCCTACAAGTGCAGCCTCACAGACCTGAAGAGTCCTGTTGTGTTCTTGGTTAAGTTATCACTAATTAAGTTATCACTATCAACTATTAGGTATCAGCCATAAAAATGTGTAATTCATGTGTGAATACGTGCCTATGTTCATCATGGCTGTAGCCAAAAATTTAGAATAAAATGAGGATTCTAATTCAGGATTCTAAATTACTGTAAAACAAAATGTAGCAATCCAAAGAAAGACAGAAAACAGTCTGTAAATCTGTATTACTCATATTTGTGTTAAAAATATGAAATATCAACTTCTCCTGGGTTTTATAAATCCCCAAATACAAACAGTACCGAGGATGTGTCGTCACAGAGAGTCACGAGAATGAGTCCAAACACCTGGAAGTAAATCAGCCTCCCACTCCTGGTTCCCTCATCTAGAACACACAGAAGATTATTTAGAGATTATGTCCTTAAATAACCCAAAGGTCTGAGAGAACCAGGGTGACGCTCACTTCCAGGTTAGTCAGCACTCGACTGGCCCATGACCTCACAATGATTCACCTTTAGAGAACACATCAGTTACAGTCCTGTGACACCACACCTGTCAATGATGCCACACAATGATTGATTCACAAGTATCTCGAATTCACTGCTCATGGCTTGATACAACTATTACAGGTGTATTAAGTAGAGAACAGTCAGTGAGTGAGCAGAGTGATTCTGGACGGAGTCAGTTCAGGTGTTCAGAGGTCAAAGGTGGCGATGTGAACCTTCTTACCTTGTTTCTAACTTTTCTTATTTCCTCTTCTCTCCGGCTGCAGCACGGCCCGCTCTCTCTCAGGTTGGACAGCTTGTTCAAGTCGAATGCTATTAGTTCTAGGTCAGCGCCTGGGCTTTCTCTACACCCCAACAACACCTTTTCACCAGGCAGGGATTCCAACCACCATTAATCAGAGTGGTGACAGCCCATGGATGTCAGTAAATATGTTTCCCTCACTGCCTCTTTTCCCACCACTCTCCTCTCCCACCCTCTCTGCAGCCCCTGATTGTTCCCTTTCCTTCTTCTCCGGGGTTTAATATTGCTGCTCTTGATTTGATCTCTATTATTTACATCAGCTTTTAGCACTGGAAGCATTCCTTTACACATTTAAGTCACTGAAGTAGTTTCAGTGGAGAGAGAAACTGAGAACATATTGACAGACAATTGTTTCTCAAGGCAAAAATCAAACTCTTTTTCTTGTTCCTGCTGCACCAAACATCCTCCGACAACCAGCCTGCATTTGAATATTCTATATGCATGTGTTTTTTTTTGCACTGAACATAAGTGTTGGCCAGGTGCTTATGAATGTTGTGGAGTGAACGTGGAGACAGTGTGACAGTTTCCTCTCCTGCACGGGTGGTAAAGCTGACAAGGCGGGATGGGTGTTGGCGAGTGTAGAGGCTGGTGTGTGTGTGTGTGTGTGTGTGTGTGTGTGTGTGTGGGTGACGTGCAGGCAGAGGGCCAACGGCAGCCAGTTGGAGAAGTGGGCGCACATATCGGTTGGCATGCAGCGCCGGGTACCTGCTGCCGTCCAGAGACAGCTGTAATGTAGCCACCCGTGGCAGCGCAATCAGGTTGGTGGCTACTGAATGCTGATAATGCTGCAGTCTGGCAGACGGAGCTGCGACCAGCCAATGACAGGAAGTCCTCATGAAAATAACTCAGGCTGGAGAAGTAAACGGAGAGCAGGAAAGAGCCGGACGAGATAAAGAGGGGATGAAGAAAGAGAAACGAATGGTGACCTTTGCAGAGATGGATTTGTTTACCTACAAATGTTCTCGCCGTCGACACCTGCTCCACAGTGACCTTCACACTGAGGCAGGGCTGACGGCACTCATCTGTTCATCTTTGTGTCCGCTCGTCAAGTCCTATCAATCCAACACACAGCGGTGTGTCCTCTGTCTCTGTCGATGCAGGGAGCCCTTTCATTCCCCTGCATGCATTCATGTTCATTTAATCACTATTAGCTGTAATCATGAGGGCCAGAACAGGCTTGTGGTGATTAATGGGTCATTCTCATACTCTCGTAGAAATATATGAACCCTTTTTATTTAAAAATGTCTGTGTTGCTAAATGAGATCAATATTTGTGCGGTGATTGAATCCTAACATCATAATTAGTGTTGTACCATGATGTTTCATGTGTCGTCTCAGTGCAAATGTCTTATTAAGCACCTGCCTAGAGTGTGTTTTAAAGGTCTTCATCAGTTTATCTAGTAACAAAAAGAAAAACTGTGAATATGTTAGACAGAGAGCTGAAGTCACGACCCTCCAGTGGACCTGATGGGACCGTGCTTTGGAAAAACTTTGTTTAGTGGTGAACAGAGAGAGACAAATCAGTTTTTTTTTATCCTGCTTGAATTGTGTCATAAACTCCAACAGATGTTTGTCAGTTTAAAAGATAATTTTCCAAGTCAATAAAGTCGCAGTTTGTCATAAAACATCATCATGTTAAACCTCTCAGTGAACGACGTCGACTCCCTCAACACAGGTCACCAACTTATTTGGTGACCTGTGCCAACTCGGCTCAGAAAAGGAAGCCTACTAAAAATAAAATCAGAATAAATCTGCTCATATTGACAACTGCAGTTATGTAAAATGAGAGTTCTGTGAGCAGGAGCAGCTCTACAGTGTTCGGGGTTTTGGTGAGCGCTCAACGAGACGATGTTACTAATGCGACTGTCGACTGTGACGTCTGTTTAATAACCTGTTTTCACACTCTTATATTTCATTAGTATAAAAATCTCTTCATTCACTACCGTAGTAGCTTCTCTGAAATGACGTCCCATGGTGCGAACAGGAAGGGGCATGACTTTTGTTGTTTGGAAGCAGACACAGGTGAGAACACAACCTAGGTTTTAATGATACAGGAGGCAGTGTGGTGGTGGTCACACTGTACTAGGTGCAGAACTATTTATGGTTCTTTTGACATTTTTTTTAAATACATTTCTTATTTACTGTGTAGTTGTGATATTTCTGTTTGTGCTCTTGTGAATGTTTAATGCACTCTGGACTCCTTTAGAGGAGATATCTCGATGAGACGGCCTGATTAAATAAAGACTGATTAAAAACATAAGCAGTCGACTTTGAATGAGGCTCGTCAGTGATCGCTGCAGCCAGCAGATGGCAGTGTTGAGATGAAGAAACAGTGACTGTCACACTGTGACAGTGGTGCACAACACAACACAAACCAACCAACAAACAAATCGATTATATCCTCAAATAAACAGTTCCAATAAGACCAGAAATCATTATTATGTTTGTTGTTTAACTGCAAGTGATAAAGACGGTGATTAAACTGAGACCTGCGCTGTATGTGACACTGAACAGTGTTGAGACGGTCTTATAATGTATGTGAGATTTTGAATCAGTGTAAATTAAGCTGCCGTTGTAAATAAGAACTTGTTCTCAATTACTTGCCTGCTTAAATAAAGGTCAAATAAATAACTATGCTTCTTTTTTCCAGAATACTGTGAGAAGTTCTGATGGTTTTAACCGGCAGAGAAAATACAGAAAACATTTAAAACCTAAATCAATTATAGAGCGTAATTAAGTCGGCCTCAACACGTCCTGCTGCTCCTCACTCATTTTAAAATAGCTTATTTCTGCATCTCGTCTGTGTGGAATAAATCATAAGAGGCCATGATTTATAAATGATTTTCTCCCAGACAGAACCACTCCCCAGCATCTGCTGCCTGGTATCATCCACTGTCCAACACCATGAGACAGCCCATGCTTTATTTAGTTTAGTACATTAATAATCTGAAAGTATTTTATATTTACTGTGTTGAGCTATACTTCTGGGTTACATTAGAAAGAAGCCCACATTAAACTGTATTTCTTGTACAAGTCTCAGTGAAGTGCAGCTGATGGATGCACCATTTACGTATCGTACTGTCCTGATTCTTTGAGAAGCAGATCTGCCTCCTCCATTATTACTGGAGCAGCTCCAGATGTAATGCATGCACATATACAGTACAGTCTCAGTCAATGATTCATATTTGTCCTGCGTTTGACTCCTCAAATTTAATTATTCAATGCCTGTGTTGTCTGGAAGGAGGCTCGGGCAGAACAGGAGACTGCGGTGGAGACGTAATGTAAAGCCGACTGTGTCTGATGCCGTCACACAATGGAGACGCTCAGACCTGCAGCCATGTTGTACAAAATGTCAAAAATATCTTCCTGCTGAACTGACTGGTTTCTGTACTGCCGTCCTCTTACTTCAACAATTGATTTTCTCATGTAGCCCAAAACTATTTGTCACCACAGCGCTGCGGTTTGAAGTAGTTTGTTCGTCCCTTTTTACCTTTAGGGCCTCAGAACAAAGCAGCATTCACATTCAAAGCCATGTCGTGCCTCTGTGACAGCACAAACACTTATGGTTTGTGTTAGCTTGGAACGTAGCAATAAGTGAAGAAACATGAGAGTCTGCTTCGAGCCTTTAATTACTGTTTCTGTCTGTCTTTGAAGACAGCACCAAATTATCCAGCACAGATGAGGAAATCCCCAAACTGAAGAAGAAAAACCTGACATGTCTCCAAAGAGGACTGGAATGACTGCATTTATATAGGCTTCATGCTAACATTCAACTGAAGGAAGGACTCAGTATGCTATAATAGTCCATGAAATATAACTGTATGTGAAAGTTTCATTTGTAAGAAATGGCCAGAACTCAAAGGTACATCCAAAACTATAGGAGGCAGCATAAACAATAAATGTTGCTCACTAAATTCTAGCTGCCATCAGCAAGTAGCTCAGTTAGCCATGGAGGCCCTGTTAGCTTACAGAAGTCTGCCCGACTTGCAACCTCAGGTGATGGGGAGAGTCACCGAGGTCAACCGGGCTCAGCTGCCTCCCAGTGAACACAGGTGGATACAGGAGTGGGACTGTACACAGCCTCTGAGACCGAGGGGGGACACTCTGAAGACGGGAGCTACAGTACAGAGGCGATTTACAACAGCACTGACCAGGATCTTGGAAGCGTGAAAAGATTCAGCAGATTCAGACATCAGCAGAGGGTGATAACAGTGTGTGAAGCCAGTGATGTTTTCACATCTTACGCTGTGAACTTAAGATTTATTTGGACCCTATGTAATATTGTAATATGTATGTTCGCAGCTTTCTGAAAACAAGAATTATATGTCGGAATAAAAGGTGTGCAGTTGTATTTTTCTGTAGGGAAAAAAGGGCATAAAAATATTTCCTTTCTTGACATTTTGTGAGTTTAATTTGTTTTTGATTACTAGACAAAGCAGTGAACTTTTACATTTCCCATTTCATTTCTCATCTCCTCGTTATAGAAAGTGGTATTATGAGACGGGCCGGGCCGGGCTCTAACAAAGGGTCATTTTTTCAAATTCTATATTTATTTCTTTTTTGAATATTTTTAACTATAAATGATACCATTTTCTTGTATATTTCTCCTTTAACACACACAACTGTACGGAAAATTACAGCAAACTTTATATTTGATTGTTGAACATTAAGAATCCGTACGATGCTAGAAATAATAATTTATCATGAATCACACCTACAATGTTTTGTAACTGTTGAAATCATGAGAAAGCATTGAGTGTGTATGAGTGCAGTCATGAAGCATTATTAATGCATTCTAGTTCACTATGAATGCCCCCATGAAACACTACAGAGCACGTTGACTGAAACACAAACGTGGTTTGACATTTAAGATGCTTCAGTTCTAAACACGTCACGTCGGCCGCAGCATCACCACAAGATATATATTTTTATTTATGGACCAACAATAATAAACAAAAATATAAAGCATCACATCAACTTTTTATAGGCAGAGAAAAATAAGGGTACAATTTTTATACAAGACATCTAAAAGACCAATTGAGAGCACGAAAAACATGAATCACAACTAAGAAACGACGATTACAGTGAACAATTTAAACAAGGGGGAAAAAAGCACAAGCATCATAACTTGAAGAGCATATAAAAAAAAGACAAATTTGCTTGCAAAACATTCCCTACTGGGTAATTACATTGACCACTGGGTGGTTAAAGAGCCCATTAGGATCAGGACTGCTGCGTTCAAGGACACTAGAAGCTCTAAAAGAGCTGTCTGTCTCAGATTAGTAGATGCTACTGTTTCTGAAACAATCCCACACTACAGTTTGAAGAAAAAAAGCATTAAGAGTCAAATCCTATGGCTTTGTGGTTCTCTTGAGTCCCTAAAATGTTAAAAGATTAGCACCACTGGGCTGGCATCAACATCAAAAGCTGGGTTAATGTAAATAAGTACTGTAAAAAGAATCCAAACATGTCCGTGTTCACCCACTGTGTCTTTGTCTAGTGTTATAGAACCAGAAGGAAACCGATCCACTTCCACCACTGCAGGGCGCCGACAGGAAACGGGACCAAAGCTAAGACTTTTCTTTTTCAGCGATAGCTTTTCTTGACATTTATTAAACTTTTTTTTTCTTTTTTATTAAGCTTCTTTTTCTGTTAACAAAACCACCAACATTATAAAGGTTAATGGTCCGATTATAACACATGTATGCACTTTATGTACATTGACCTAAAAAATAGGGACATCAGATGTTGAGGAGCTACTGTTATGTACACACCTCCGTCTGTCCAAACATTTCCCTTTGTAAAAAGCTTTGCCTTTGTCTTCACAGGTAGAAAAATACAAGGTCAGTATCCCTGCACCTGCTGGCAGTATTTTTCTGTCACGTCATGCAAAAAACACTCAGGGCCAGATGTATAAAGGATGTGTACGCACAAAAACAAGAGTACGCCTTCTCCCAAACATAAACTGGTAATTATTCTAAAGGAAGAATGTGGGGAACCTCACGCATACTTCACACTAGGGGTGCCTAGTCTTGTCCTGGTATTTTAAAAATGAAATACTAATACTGTGATAATAATAAAGGTATGATATAATTTGAATATAACATGGTCATAGGAGGTGGCAGCTATAAACTGTAATGCTGGTTTCACCTCGCCGTAGAACTGGAAAAACTGATAATGTGTCATTTGTTTTTAGCGAATGCTTTCATATTATTGTTTCTACATAGTAAATTTCCCTTTTAATGATCATTTCATTTAGTCCTGATTTGAAAAGTCTTTTTATCTCGATAGATTATTAACTGATCATCTGTTGGACGTTTAGTAATGATGATTGCGATGCAGTGATGGTTTACAGGGACATGTGCGGGCGCTATAATTAGCCACCGTTGTACATAACTGTTGTACGTAATGACAGCTGTTCTGGTGCTGCTGATGAAACACAGCCTATAAATAACACAGTGCTTAATATTTTCTGTTCTCTAGGTCTAATGAGGGCACAAATATCGATGTCTAAGGACAGTTAAACATCGATTTATGGATAATTGTGGGAGTGGAAATGAAGCTTGTGCATGTGGACCCATTTCCAGATTTATGAAACAGAACCAGCAGTGACATTAGTTTGTCAGTCAGAGGAACTGTGAATCACCGACCATCACCAAATCTGCAACAAAGTCTAGAGGAGGCTACATGTGTTGAGTGGCTGACTGTTTCTTGGTAAGAAGTAGTTTGAGAAGCAGCTATGACGCTGAACCAGAAGGTGACACTACAGTATGATTTGGTACAGTCACATATTGACTCAAGACCAATAGACTCAAATAAATACAAAGCTTCAGGCGACAGAAAGAATGCATCTACATATTTCTGTCTTTGTGCGTACACACAGTTTTAGTTTTATGCATCTGGCCCCTGGAGCGGACAAAGTCATCATCACCTTTAATGTCCTACAAAAATAATTGGTAGCAAAATAGAGCTGTACGTTTGTCCTTTTCACTAGTACATAGTTCTCGTTTTTTTTTTTGTTTTACAATCCTGAGTGTGCAATAAAGTGGATATCACTGATGGCTAAAAATAAGACCAATGCTATGGACTGCTGAGAGAGAAAATTAAAAAAGCAAAGGCATCTTCCTGCTCTCTTTACACAGCCGTCTGCAGAGCACACACGAGTGTTCCTACTACAGTTTGTGTTCACTTTAACTAAACGTTTGCAGAATATTACAGTCTGTGAGATGTTTTCAAGTTCTGTGTAAATGCCTATTATATATACTAACTATGACACAATACAATGCTGCAAAAGTATTTTGCAAATTGGCAAAGCATCCTGAAATTAATGCAGGATATATTTCATAAAACCCTCTGAGAAGAACTACTGCAGCTGTCAGCTACAACTGCCATTAAATGAACTTTGCCAACTAGAATATTAACTTTTTACAAAAGTGCATCCTCCTCCTCGTGACATCTGATGACTGCCACAGTCTTTAAGTACTCATATATGGGTTCAAAGAGTTGTACCTCCTGTCTGCTTCGACTGCTCAGTAATCTGGGCCACCATTCAAATCAAAGTGTGTTTACAGCCAACACTCTGATTTACATTTGCCTATAACAGTGACTTTCAGTTCAATGTAAAGGGTCATATTCATTATATATTGAATCGTTTATATAAAAATGTGTCTTCTTTCAGCTTTGCTTATAAATATCTGACAAAGTGACTTTACTTTAAACAAATCTAGAGAATAGATTTGCTAAAGATTAAGTAAAGAAAAGAAGACAAATTATTTAAAGTAAGTAACTTAATTCTGAGGTCATCGATTTCCCTCTCATTTTTTATTAGAGTCAACTTTTAAATGTACAGAGTCACTAAACCTTTTATTTGTGGGTTTAGTATTTGAGGAATTTACATAAATGTTTTGTATTTCAAATTGTTTTTTTTAATTTCCCCTGTAATAAATTACAAATCTATTCATTTGGTTTATCCACGCTCAACATGATACACTGTACATTATATATGCTGACTTAACTTTAACATGGTAATCAGGAAACTGATTATCTCAGAATTACCAAGTAAAGAAGTAAGTTGTTATACGAGCAACTTAAAATGACTCAAATTACTGGTAATCGTTTTTTTTCCTTTTGTTTTACGTAAAGTCACTGTCAGATTTAACAGTGAAGGAAACTTTGTATTAAATTTGACCTTTTACACTGAACTTATCTAAAAGAAATAGATGGAAACATTTACACATCATAGAAATACTTAAATTCACTGTTATTAGGCAAATTATTCTTTGAGCTCGAGGGGAGGAAAGAGGTTTTACCTCAAGTGTTTGTTTCTGTCTTTCTTTGTCTTGTCAGAGTAACGCAGGCTGCATGAAATGACAGTATGAAAACCTAAACAAACATTTGTGCGAGGCTTACAGTATATTCCTTCACACAGTGCTAATAAATGGTGGTTGAACATTTCCTGGTTTAAGCGCACTGGGTCACATTTGTAAATGTCTTCATAACCTGTTAAATGCCCGAATACAGAAACAAAGTCAGGTGAAATGCATTCAACATGATCATGCTTTACAAAATTGTTATTAATGCTTAGAAAAATGTAATTCATGTTTTAACACCACTATTCACGTTAAAATCTGTACAAAAAAATGTAAAAATCATGAAAAATAGGGAAAGAAAAACCGCTGAATTGATAAAAACTTCCTCCCGTTGTTTCAGCCATTCTGGCTGTCATAGATGTAAAAATTCTGGACATGATGTGGAAATCATACTAACATGGTTTACTGCACTCGTCCCCTTTCGCCACAGACAACATGTATATAAAAAGTGCTTCGACAGCTGGTGGGAGGAAGTTACAGATTTAGGACTGGCTGAATGAGAGGCGGGGGGCTCAACATCTTTCCATACTTGTGCAGCCGTTTCTTGTCTGCACGCAGTCTGTGTGTGTTTAGTCACTGACAGGAGACGTGGTGTACAGGAAGTGGGTGTGAATGAATTGTTTCCCTAAGAGACGCTTGAGCAGCGGATGCTGGGGGAGCCCATTTGTGTGAGCACCTTGTCGAGCCACTGCAGGGGGCCGTTCAGGTGCAGCTCGATCCAGCAGGGGGTGCTGGTCACCGTCTGTCGCCTGCGAGAGACAGAGGAGAGCAGAAACAGATGTTGAGCATACAGAGGAAGCTGCTTCAGAGCAGGACCTGTGTGAGTAAACTTACAAAGTCGAGTCAAACTGCTTGACTTTCATTTTAGGCCTTAAGTCAGGCGGACAGAAGAAGCTACTCTCAGAGAACAAAAGTACCCCAAAATCTTTCAACACTTTTAACAAACTTTAAAGGCAAAGTATGTAAACTTTAAGTTATACGCACTAGATGAGGAAAGTTAATATGACGCCACTGGCAGGTGACTAAATTCAATGCACCGTTAGCCTGGAAAAATGTAAAGACTTCTTTGGGTTTAAATATTGATGGAAACTATGATTTGTTGATTAATCAATTAGTCGATCAAATGAAAATTAATGACCACAATTTTTATTAGCAATTAATCATATCAGCCATTTTTGGTTCCACCCTCTTATATGTAAGATCAAATAATAATAATACTAATAATCAAATAATGCTTAAGAGAAAGTTTAGTTGACACATTCTAAATGTCATCACATTGCAACTGAAAACAGGGAAGTTCAGTTCTATACACATTTTTTGACATTTGCTACAAACCTGAAAAACCTCAGGATGTACAAAGTGATGCCTATGTTTCTCCACTTACTTCCCTGTTCACACCGGGATCATGTGCCCATTCTCCGTATCTCTGTATGTGTGAAAGGTACAGATGTGGAGAGGGGGGGAGAGTTTCACTGCGACTCTGATCCGCCACTGAAAAACAGTATCTATCCAGGCGGCTCCCGCAGCTGAATGGCATTTATCGTGTGACGGGATTCAGAACAAAAAACTTCAAACTCACAATATCTTTTTACTCCTTCCACTATTGTGTTGTTGTAGTTACTGTCTCTGACAACTTCACCGCGATGGTCGGCCTGACCGAGACTACAGTGAACTTTACCCCAGAAAACAGCCTCCCTCCCTGCCAGTGAGAGTCAGTCAGGGTCCTCTATTTCATGATGGTGATTATGTAATTATGTAACTGTTACTTTTACTTTCCAGGACGTTCAGTGGGTCAGGATCTCAATCACATCACATTATAACAGCATCCATATGATTATAAACAGTCAGCCGGTACATGTTTAGATTAACAGGAGGACATCGGGGGAAACACACGGATGTTCAAATCTGCCATGACGAGCGCCGTCGTGCCTCTTTTGGTTCTGCAGGCACTGCTTGGTTCAGTGTGAACAAACAAAGGCCGAGATAATGCAGAGTTTCTGTGTGAAAAGGTTTACAGATTATGAAAGAGAAACATTAATTTATTTTCCTCTTGGTTCCAGAAAAGAAAACCTTGGAAGAGGCCGCGTAAACAGAACTTCTTGATCTTTTAAATTTTCCCTGATAACGGCAATTATGCAGAAATAAGACCAACAACAGCAGCAGAAACACTGCTGACACTGTGTTTTAAAGTACACATTGTACTGTGTGTGCTATTTCAAAAAAGAGAGGTTAGATTTCCAAAAAGATTCTGGTTTCAGCGAGCCTCACCCAGTGATAACCCTGTCATTTCTGCCTCTGTGCTCTGACACGACTCCAGAGAGAGATGAGTGGACAAGGCAGCGGGTTGAAGGGTTTTTATAAAACTGAAAATGTCATTCAGTTGAAAGTTTTGAGGCAGAACGAACAAGTTAAGTAAATAAAACAACTAATCGTATCTTCTCTCAGTCAAAGCCAACAACAGCAGCAGGAAAAGTGTTTCCTGTATGTTGTCATCCATTTAATTTATGTGTTGGCAAGCCAGATAAACAGAGACACTTGCCAGCTCTGAGTGGTTTATACGGTTTGTCTCATGAGGGCTGGAAATAAGCTGCTGTCGAGATCAATTAGGCACACAAAAAAATGTACTTCATGCAAGATCTTTTCGTTCCTCTTCACATTTAACTCTCTGTTGTCTATTTTTAATGAATTGAAAAAGGAAAGCTAAAAGGGACAGAAGTTTTAAAAACAACCGAGAGTCAGCGTGGGAAAAGAAGTAGAGAGAGTAGTGTGGGTGGAGGTAGCGGAGAAGGCAAGCCTGGCTGGTCCAGTAACCTGAATCCTGTTTTTAAGTGTCTCCACATGTCAGGATCTGGTCTGGACAGGACTGCAGCACAAAGGCTTCCCCCCTGAGGAAACCCTTGGGTGCAGAGCCAGCTTTTAGCCAATCATCTTCTCCCCTTTTATTCCATCGCCTCCTTTCTTTCTTGCTATCAGTGAGTCAGACTGTGTGGAAAACAGGGAGGGGACGGAAGAGGGAAAGTCTGACATCTCTGTTTGACACAGCACATGTGTTTGTTTAAAAACACTCAGACGTGCCAACTGGGGCTTGGTTCTATTGATGAGGGCTCGGCGACGTCACATACCGGATTCACCAGAGTGTGAGCAGATGCCTGCTAGCGGGGGAGGATGGATTGTGGGGTGCGATTCATATTGTTTTTGTTTCTATTGTCTACGTTTATATAAAGGATCGATTTTGTGCACAGCGTCATTTCTGTTGGCTGTGGCTTTTATCACCTGTGATTCATTTGTTCAAAGCTGATCAGTTACCTGTACTCGGCTCCCCAGCCCTTGACGAAGCTCATACGGATGGTGCACATCCTGGTGAGTTGGTACACAGCCTCAAAGCCCTGGTTGACTGACTGGGCCAGCAGGGCAGCAAACTCCTGGTTGTTGAAGATCTTTAGGTTACAACCTTGAGGGAACAACCGAGACAGAACCACATGTCAGATCACAATCACCTTTACTGTATTTAGAGGCTTATATAAGACTGAGGACATCTTTTTTTGGTAGGTCATCACACCGAGTTCTTGGGAGTTTTTCACTGGATATGTGAAAAAAGGTATAAAAAAGACTTTTGTGGCTCCACTTTAAAATACTATTTCTTTTAAACTGTCCAACAAAGTTATAGGAGAGCAGTGCTACACCGGTGGAGCATTCTTTTAAACATGTGTCGGAGCTGTGGATGACAGCTGGTCTGAATGTTCTGTGCTTCTTTTTGCCCCTCACAGTTTATATGGACTGATCTGACATCGGTGGAATCTCCCTGGCATTGTAAAATCATCCAATTCACATTGTTTTATAGGTACATAAACAGATTTTTTTTAAACGTAACTGTTTCTCAAGTGGGACATTTAATAAACCAGCCTTAATCATACCCCTTTTCCAACAACGTGCTCATTCTGGGCTGGTTCTGAATTGGTTCAATCAGCATACCCCCTAAAAACCTGTTTGCTTTTTCACTGACTCCAGAGAAACTTTAGAATCACGTCATTACGTATGTCTCCAAATTTCCCAGCATCACTAACAACAACTTAAGCGTTGCTCCTGGCTTTGCATGCCTACATAGGCAACACGTGTGCTGGTTGTCGTGATTGCTATGAATGACGACTATGAGTGAGGAGAAAGGTAATTAACTATTTGGATTATTTTAAGCAATCAGCATAAGCTGCTAATGTAAGCATTTGTAAGCCCTTTAGCTTTTAGCTAGCTACAGTATCTAGCTTCAACTATTCTGGTATCAATACATAGAGAACATTTCGGGATAAGTCAGACTATATGCTACACTAGCTCTGATTTTTAAAAAGGTTTTAGATGGTTCTGACATAAGTGCTTCCTTCCCCCACCTCTAAGTGCGGTATTGTAGGCAACTGGACTTGTTATAGTTGTCTACAATAGAGCACTTACAGTATTACCAGAATTATCATGATCAGAATTACCATGACCGGGATGAGAACCTTATCAACATCTTCATTCCTCTAGACCAGCAAAGCGTCAGTGACGCTCTTGCACCAGTTTCCTGGCCGAGAGACAGTTCATTGGCTGTCGATATGCAAAGAACTGGTTCAAGAGTAGGCACTGGCTCCAGACTGGGCCTTGAACTACCTTGGTGGAAAAAGGCCATCAGATATACAATAATTTCTAGTTATATTCAACCTTGTGAAGTCTTTACATGAATCTGTCTTTATCCAATCCAGACTTGTGTTGAACATGTCACAAAAATGTCTGAAAGCAGTCGTATCTTTTATGTAAAAGTGACTCAGGTGCTTATTCAGAAACGAAACTAACACTGCACACCGACAAAAAGAAGTGCAAATCCTAAAGGGGCGAGTGACTCAGACAACAAAGTGAAAAGCTGTTTGTGTAATCATCTTGCTTCTGACAATAAATCTCGATTGAAACTTTAAGACGTGTTACGTTCAGGAAAAGCTTGTAACACCATCAGCACTTTTTGCAAATCATGTGGTAAAATTAAACAGATCACTGTGAAGAGGAAAAACTTCTGTTCTGAATCATCCATATAAAAAGAATTAAGTTAGATTAATCACAATTTGGCAACTAACAATGTTCTCCAGTGTCGTCAGTTTTGCCAGAGAAATTAAAAAGTGCTCAAACTGGAGAATTTTGGCAGCAGAAAGTCACTGACAAACACACATCTGGAGGAGATGTGTTGGTCAGTGACATCCACTTCTGCAAGTTTATATTCCTGCCTGATAGAATACACTCTTTTTCTGGGGGCGCAGTGTCTTGCTCAAGGACTCTCATAAGGAGCTTGAAATCAAGTCTCCGTCTCTGTCATGGGTAGTCAACCCACTTTACCTCCTGAGCCAAAGCTACTCTCCATTTCCAGTAAGCCTTTCGATTTTTCTTTCCATCTACCTCTTCAAGTCTTCATCTCTCCGTTTCTCCCCATTTGTACATCGCTCCCTGCCCCCAACTTTCTCTCTGTCTCTGTCAGCTTGACACATACCTGGAGGGATCTTGCAGACTGTGGCAGGGTGCCAGCCGTAGCGTTGGTTACAGTTTGGGCTCTGGACAAAGATGGCGCTGTCGCTCAGACACTCTGCAAACACCTCTCCTCCAATGTAGTAGAGCCGAACTCCACGACCTTGAAGAAAACAGAAAGAACAACTCCTCAAAAAAAACTCAAGCAAATAAAGAGCAACATCTTACTTGGAATTAGCATAAAAAAAGCGTTGTGTGATTCTGGATGAATTATCAGATGTGCAGAGCAGATGTTAATCTGCATTTTCTTTTTGTCTGTGGAGGACTTGCACATTATTTTCATCACACATTTTCCACAGTATTATTAAAATATCTGTTTACAACAAGTTGGAAACAATAGAGTTGATAATAAATAAAGACCATCAAAGCCTTAAGTCAAAAGTTGCTAAAGAAGAAAATTCAGTTGGTTAGTCGTGATTCTCTCCACATTTTTACATTAGTTGTGCTTACATAATGGTAGGAAAACTCTGTAAATACCAATATGTCTGCGTGTTAACTCCACAGCTGCATTGCGGTTCACATTGGACAACAGGCCCAGGCAGAAGCGCTCTGAGTTGGAGGGGTCTGTGAAGCCATCCACTGTCAGCGAGGGCTGTGAGGCATGGAAGGTCTCTCCTACTCGCTGGTTCAACTCGTAGTAGGAAATGGAGCACCAGAAGGCCGGCTCGCAGTACGTCACTGGCTGAAGATCTGACAGAGAGACGGAGAGAGTTATAGTTTGCTTTACAGCTGCATAATGAAATGAAATATAAGTGTAACAAAGTGCTGTAGTGCTGCAGAGATCTCCTGGGCACTAAATCTTGATCTCCAGGTGTAGGAAAATATGTTTGTTTGATACACACCAAAAAAAAAAGTCACATTATCATGACTTTAAAAATTATTTCAATGAAAGTGAAAAATTAGATGCAAAAATGATCATTCCAATTGTTCGTATGATGACTGTGCTTTCTGTCAAAAATAATCCTGATCCTGCAGCCCTAGTTTACTTTCATTACACCAAAATGGAAAGTACAGACAGAGTCCAGAGACGGCTGTAAACAGGCTGAAAGTGCAGATCAATAAGAAATTTAATGCATGAAATGATATAGCAGGAGGGGTAACAGGAGCCACGTGTCGAGGTTAACCGGGTGCAAATCAGAGACACAATAGCCAGAAAACCTTGTTAATCGAAGAGAAAATAGAATTGAAGAGCAATGGACTTGAGGAGGATGCAAAAATGGGTCAAACGTGAGGAGAAAAGGGGCTGAGGTGGATGTTGAGGGGGAAGAAAAACACAACCAAAGAAAATATTAGGATGAACTTGCGTCACAAAATGTCAAACCCATACGCTGTTTCCCAGAAGCTTTTACCAGACAAAATGTGGAAACTCAGCCCTCACTGGTGGGACGCTGGAACCAAAACTGTCTAATTACAGGCTTATCCATGATAATTTTCAGTAACTTCAACTGCTTCTCGTAATTTGCTTTTTTTCCCTCACTGTCCTTCACTTTGATGTCCAGAACAGAGCTAGACGGCACTGCCAAATGAAACTGGTGTGATTTTGTTATTTCACTAGTAGCTTTCCAGCCAAGTCCCCTGGCGTGTTTCCCATCCTGATAGAATAAATGTAGGATATTGTTATTGATGTTAATGTGGGGGCTGTGGGCTGAATGGTGTCTCGGCCTGTTCAACGGCTCACAGGGTGGAGGAAGACAAAGGCTTCTTTCATCACCTGGTTTCCTCTTACAAAAATGGAGTTAAATCAAAGAGAGAATTCCCACTGGGGGAGATACACTATTGAAACATTTGTCTGTGAGAGAAGGCAGACAGACAGGAAGGTACACAAAGACACACACACACACACACACACACACACACACACACACACACACACACACACACACACACACACAGTCCTTACCTAAGTTGCTGTGTGTGGGTGAAACAGGGTTGGGTGAAAGGTTGGGGGAGCTTGTGTCCATGCTGTGGGTCATCTGGTGATCGCTGGTCTCTCCATCCTCACTGAGGTAGCCAGGCGGTGGCGTTTCTGAGACAAACACACACACAGACAACAACTCATCACATTTATGGCAAAGTTTCCTGAGACAGATTTAGAGGAAAGCTCTATTTGCATATAGTGGCTGACTGAAACAATAACAACGGAACGCAAGAAGGGAACAAAATACATTACATGAAATGAATATCAGATACAGCAAAAATACAGTATACAGTTTATCTGTTTCTCTTTTTAACTTGCTCTTCTTCACTAATCTGACATTATATGGAATTCTCCTACCTGACAGAAACTCATTGTCAGGTTTCACTAAAAAAGAAGCCTGATTGGTATCTAATAGGGGTGTCATGATTCTCCAAATCCTCAATTTGATTACATTTTCGATTCTAAGGTCACGGTCACATGCTATCGTTTGACTGGCTGTAGCTAATAGCTACTGGCTTAGCTAGTAGCTAAGTTAGAGGAGGTTGACTCGCAGCACTTGACGTGACCGGACGTGACATGGGGGTGTGGCAGCATCAACAATTCCATTTTTTAATTCGAAGTTCGAGATTGTGACTTAATTTCGGTCGAAATCGTGACACTCTTAGTGTCTAATGTTCAACACTGGTGTGGAGGAGTATGTTGAAGCCATGTTAGATAACAATTATTGAGTTGTTGTTCAGATCCATGGCATGTATTACTGTGTCTGTGGGAAACATGTACGAGGCACTCAGATCCACCATCTGTTTACTCAAGTCCAGGTTTCCCTAACTGGCTAGCCTAGCTAGCTTGTCTTCCAGACATCTCACTTCTTGATCTCCAAAACTTTCCCCGATTACAGTGGAAACACTCCTGCCACTGCATTACAAAGTAAAGATTGTACTGTATGTGCTATTAAAAGGGGGGCAGTTTTCATAAAAGATTGTGGTTTCAGTGAGCCTCACCCAGTCATAGCCCTGTCATCTCTGCCTCTGTGCTCTGACACTGACTCCAAAGAGTTGTGTGGAGGATAATCTGACTTGGTATAAAAGATTCTCATACAAGTCTTTGGTTAAAGGGGTTTCTGACTCTCAGTGTGAGTCATGGTCAGAAGCCTGCTGGTACCTGGTATGTAGTTGCTCTGGGGCTCAATGCCAGCAGGGAAGTTGGTGTTTTCAGGGATTGAATGGCTGTAGTCATCCAGAGGTGGGAACTCACTGGGGATTTCTGTGTGTCTGGGCACCAGCACAGGTGGGAGTACTGTATAATGGACAGAAACACACAAACAGACCAAGCACTTCCTTAGAACACAGCAACAGTGATTGGTTTAATGTCTGGATGAAATAAACAAATATGTAATTCAACAGTTAAATATCAAAACAATAAAATTATGCAATAAAACAATAAAATAGGACAGGGTTAGCTTCAGTAAATCACAGGACAAATATTGGATGAGACCTCAAGATAAAAACAAGTCTATAAAAAATGTGCCTTGGAAAAATAGGTAGCTTGTTCCAAAGAAAAGGGCCCGAACAGAAAAGTCAAGTGCTTGCCATGAAACCACAATAACATCTGAAGAAGGAATAAACACACTCCAAGCTGTCATACCTGGCGTTTCTACTCTCTGGTAGTGGTATGGGTTGACGCACACTTCATCCTTCTTCGTATGGAAGGCATACTCGCACAGCTCCACCGCCCGCAGCTCATGGTGGGACTGCAGGTCGGGCCAGCGCCACAGACGGCAGTAGATGACGTGGGGGAGACCTTTTCTGTGGGAAACCTGCAGACGGCCATCCAGAGACCTGCAGACAGGAGGAGAGGATGAAGAGGGAAAAGCAAAAGGGTGTGTTAATAACCTGCAACATTTTGTAAGTCATTCCTGCTTGAGGTCTCTCAGTTGAAATGAAAGACGGTTAGTATCGTGGGATCATCTTCACTGATAAACAACCACAACTGTTGATGAACATCTAATTTCATATTGCCTAACTAATCTTTTATAACATCTATAGCTGCATTGTTCTTGTCTGATTTTAACAGTTACTGATGTGGTAATTGTCTCACGTGTTTGATTATGACTGGGTATAACATCAATCCTATTGTTAGTATTTTGACAGATGTCAACGAGATATGATTGGCGATTATTGGGAATAATCCTTTTTTTTTTCTTTCTTTCTTTTTTCGTTTTTTTGGAGGGATTGTTCCCACCTTTATTTGACTGGATAGCTTGAAAACGACAGGAAAGGGATGAGAGTGTGGATGACATATAGCAAAGGGCCACAGGTCAGATTTGAACCTTTGGGTGCTGTGCGAGAACACAGTCTCTGTTCATGGGGCACTCGCTCTTCCAATTCAGCTACTGGGGCGCCCCGGAAATGATAATTTTTTCATCAAAATTTTACTACTGTCTGCTCTCTCACTACTTTCCATTTTCAATACTTTTCAAGCTGCACGATATGGATCACTGAAAAAACTACTAAAATCTCGATAACATGATTGACATTTGTTGGGGTCTGAACCCACGAACATGTTTTGTGAGCCAGTGCATCTCTGCAGCACTACAGTAGTTCATTATAATGCTGCTTTGTCGCACAGTTTAAAAAAATCGCAGCTGGTTCAATATGGATATTGCACTTACGATTATTGTTCAGCTCTTAATCAACAAAAATGTTGAGTCTAATAAATGTTGTGTTTACAATGTGCCAAAGAATTGTGTCAATAAAGATTTTTATTATCACAGTACATCACTCGGTGTGGTGTTTATCATTGTTGTGTCTGAGCTCTGACCCTCCCTCCTACTGATGAGGCTTCCAGCTGTGTGTGCAACGACTATGACGTATAATAATAAACAATGAGATTACAGTATGTATGACAGGAATTGCATTGTCTTGTATAACATCTGCAGTCATCTGCTAAACAATACAGTTAGCAGGATGGTGATTTGGGCTGCAGTAATGAGCGATAGATTGCTACATTGTCATAAGGGGTTTGTGGCCTGTAATCTCTGGGGACAATGACCCATGGAGGAGGAAAAGAAACACACTTATCATCTTATGCAAGAGGCAACAACGACATATGTCCATCCTATCTCTCTGTCTCACCCCCACACTCTCACACACAGAAGAAGGGTCAAAGACATAAGCCAAAGCCCTTCAGAAGGACAAACGTGTGTTCTAAATAAAAACGACTCTGTGTACAGTCCAACTGAAAGCTCAGTCGTGCCTCATCTGGGTCAACCATTGTACATCCAGCAAGCAGAGAATAGTCTTTTAATATTTCATGGCAGAAGCTTTTATTCACTGCTTCTGTACTTTAGAAAAGGGGCTGGGAGTGTTGGAGGGGGAGGGTGTCTTGAATTTGTAAATGGTGTCTGAACACTTTGTGTCCACACAAGAGAACAGCTGAAGAGGCAAACTTTGATGGGAGGAGAGCTGGGGACCCTTGAGATCTGAGAACCACATCTGAAAAGCCAAAGTGAGAGCTCAAGTGTTGACGCCTTTTGAGTTACAGCTAATATTTGCATCCAAAACCCTCATAAGATACCAGATCTTTCAAGAATAAGGTGATATAATTCAGAGCACGCTACAAACCTTAAAATATCATACATTTCCAGTTTGATGAAAGTCAAATAATACAGCGAGAGAAGTTTTCTTTACAGGCATCTTATTATTGAGTAACAGGAATCAGTGTGTGCAGAGGCTGAGGATAGATTAAACTGTTAACACTGATATTCAGCATTTATCAGATTATCGGTGCTGATCATTTTTCTGTCAGATTGCTGATAAACTAATTCAAAAAGGTGATGATGCATCCTCTCACAAAAATGTCTTGCCCACACTATGTGATGAGTAAAGTAGAAGTAAATAAAAATACAGTATTAGATTTAGTTGTAGGTTCAAACATTCATTAACATCACAAATGTGTTTTGGCAGACAGAAATTATACATGGATAAGTTAAATTAGGTAAAATGTTTGTGGCAATTAAGACTCTACAAACTCTAATTAAGGCCCAATACTTACAAAATAAGTTTGAAGACCCAGAAACCCTGTGGGATTGAGTTGCAACTGGTGGTTTTAAAAAACAAAACATGCAGCCGTGTCTTGAGGCTTTACACCTTACTGCTCCAACAGCCACTATTGGAGAACTGAAAGTCAGCAGGGCTCCGTCAAACATAAAATGCTATCAGGGTCATCAGAAATGGTGTCTTGCTTATCGTATAATCTGTCTCTGTTGAAGGGTGTCATTATACTTGTATGTTATTTCTCAAAATGAGTCACAGCAGATTATCACTGCTGACACTTAGAAAAGGAAGAGAGCAACACTGTGATAAAAACAGACAAGGCAGGCAGAATTATTTATCTAGTGTCTTATAATTAACAGAAGTCACTCCTGTAGTTAACAGGCCAATAATAATGTTAATCATACTAAAAAATGTAATATATCACGGCTTAGAACATTATCTAAGAAATGCGACACTGACAACAGTGTTTGATCAAAGAAGTCCCAGACTTCAGGCTTTAAAGTCAAGGACAAACAGCCAAGCTCGGCTCATACTCTTTTCATCTGAGAAAACATTTAACAATACTAAGAGATCTGGCTGTATCCACGAGCACAATCTGGATACTTAGACCACACAAATAAACAGGAACACCTTGGTTTGTTATGCAATCAAGTACAAACCTTCTGCAGTAGTTTTAATCTTTGCAAAGCAAATAGTTTCGTCTTTCAAAAAGTTTTATTGCAGCTTGTCGTGATGTGAAGCTAACACTTATATAAATGTACTTTGGTTTTTGAGGGTCAACTCTGTTCCTCATTTTCTACTGAGAATTTCCTGTGTTGAGTCTCTATTTTTGTGATTTACTGACACTGTTTCCCTTTCCCAGATTGCATCATTATTCTTTACTTGCAACTGATTCATTTTATACCTCTGTGAGTACCCACAAAACTCACTTAAAAATACCAGTTAACTTTCCACTTAAGCTAACTGGTATTTAACTCACTGACTCATTTGGAACCCTGTTTTACAAGGTTTGGACAGAATACGGTAAACACAAAAAAGGAGCACAGTTTATGAAGTAACTAAATAACTACAAAAGTGAATCACAGGAAATTGTTCAAAATTCATGATGGCACGAGGGAAACACATGAGAAGTTCATTTGCAAAGAGGAACAGTGATCACATGTGGACACTCACAGCACTGACTGAAGGGAACAAGATATTTACTTAATAACAGTGCAATTAAAAATAACCACAACCTCTCTGACACTAACCACAAAATACTGCGTTAGAAGCAGTATTTACAGCAGGGTTACTGTGGTATTTTGGAGCAGAAAAAAGACATTTTCACTGTCAATGTGTTAAATGGTCAGACAGAGCTGATCTGATGTCAGTGGTATGTGTGTTCGGTCCCTGCTGCTGAGTGGGCGTTTGGTGGGGCTAGACTCTGCGTGGGCTGAGACACACATGCACAAACTGCAGTGGCATTGCTGGCTACTTGGTGTCCTACAGTACTGAGTGTCCTTCTCTCTGTAAAACCTTTTTCCAGTCAGTGTTTTTAAAGAAAGGAGTTACCGTAACAGTATGGCATGAGTCACACTATCAAGTTCAAGAGCTGAACAGCACATGTGCGTATACAATAGCAGCAGAGGATCTTTGTAAATCGCTTTGGACAAAAGTGTCTGCTAACTGCCCTAAATGTAAAATGTAAATGATCTACACTGCACCAGTTGCAGTGGACTCACATCACCAAGTTGCCAGTGTTACTCACTTTCAGTTAATGGAGAGTCAATCAAGGCATGTCATTTTATATGCATGCCAAGTTTAAGGTCACTGTCAGATTAACAACTGCATAAAAGGATCAGTTGACAAAGCCAGAAATCTCCAAACAGCCTCGAAAATGTCCATTACAATGTCTGAGAGCATGTGGATTACATAATTAAAGGTGTGGTTGTACCCAAATTTCATTCTGCTATTGGGGGCAAATGTCCTGGCTTGTTTGTATTTCTTTAAACCAATCACAACCGATTTTGGCACCACAACGAGCATCAAAACAGTGGGGAAGTTGTTTCAGTGGTAACATTTGCATGTGGGGAGGCGTGCGCAAGAATTCAAACTGGTATATCACCACAACAAAGACTGAAACTGTTATCTAGTTTAAGATGGTACCGTTAGCAACTAGTTTAGGGTTACCACCGGTATTAAGGTGCTACTTTCAGGTTGCTAGCTTGAAGGTTGTTTTTGTTGTTTCCTGAGAGATGGGGATTTTTAAAACGCTAACATGCAGATTAAAAAGAGGAGAATGCCAGCTGAAATAGTCAGCCAATGGTGGGTTTATCACCACAGTCTATACTCTGTGAGTAATATTATGTTTTCTTCAACTAAGGGTCAGTTTACAATTATATAGGATGAGGAAATGGCAGCAACCAGGAACCAATACATTTTTGCTTCAGCTGAAACGATTAATTTAAGCTCTATTGTGAATTGCTTATATACACATTTACTTGCCAGCAGCCCTTCTTTAGTGCTTTTGTTTCTTATTGTACATTTGTTGCATGTTATTGCCTCCAAATGTCGTGCAGAAGAAAAGCATAAAACTCACAGCAGGAAGTTTATTTTAAATCTGATCTGCTTCATTAACACTCGTTCTCTTCATTGGTTCAGTTAGTTAGGTTAAGGCTCGAGGAGTCACTCAAGCCTTTGCTTTCCTGGGAAAAAACACATTATCAGCAGGAATGAGTATCACATCACCAGAAAGCTCATAAAAAAGCCTGATGGATATGTGAAATGCAAACAGGACAGGGAACAGCTCATCAAAATATTGCTCAATAGCACTACTTGTGGTAAAAAAAATGTATCTGGGTATCTTTAAATTGACTGGTATAGTCTACAGTATGTGAGGGCCATGGCTATTCATTCTGGATTAATTTAATTCTAAACAGCAACCGTCAAAACATTGTGCTCATCCAGCACATAGACAGGTCCAGACACACACCATCAATCTGAATTACTCACTTCACTGAGATTTATGACGGCACATTGAATGAGGTGCACCTCACTGACAGTAAAACCACTCCTGCACCAGCATCAAGTCTCAGCCTGTTGTTTTGAGGAAGAGTCAGTAGCACAGTTTAAAAAGCCAACCTCAGATCCTCCAAAACACTTAAAATGATTTGGAGCTCAGAGTCTTCAGCTATGTGGCAGAGGGAGGCAGGAGGGGGGAGAACCATGACCCCGAGCTCCCTGCTGTGTTTGTGTGTGTTCCAGACTGAAGATTTGAAGGACATGGCTGGGATCTGAGAGCTTCCAAGAATTCAGGCCAACAGTTTTCAACCTTTAGCTCCACCAGAAAGCAGTCAACACGCCACAGATCACCGCAGGCTGATTTTATTTACAGACAAAGTAACGCTAAAAAACAACGACGGAAGGAACAGCTTTATTTTTTTTCCATCAGACACATTTTGTGCAACACTGACTGTGTAAATGGTTTTTGTTGTGTGCCTCAGATTTGGCTTTCACCAAAAAGCAAACAGCACTACCTCAAAACCTCAACATGAAAATTGCATAACTCTAAGGTGCAGCAGACTGACTTTAGCATGTACAGCTAGAAGATAAGTGTGTTCAGAGTACAAGTGGTGCACTGTGTGGTATAAGGGCTGCAACTTCATTATCGATCAATCCACCATTTCATTCTTGATTAATTAAATTGTTTTGTATCTAAAATGTCAGAAAACTGTCAATAGTTTCCTTGTAGTTTCTCAGAGTCCTTTGTGATTTTAGCTCCACATTTCACAGCAGTTTGCAGGTTTGAACAATGTGAGATGTCACAATGATTTGAAATTCATGAGCTATGTTTAAAAAACATTTTTTAGAAAAAAGATGAATCTATTAATCGTGAAAATAATAAGCGAATTGATTGAACACATGCCACAAGTAAGAACATTAGATTTTCATTAAAGACTAAAACTGGAGGATATTTGGCGTTTTTGCTTGACAAATGACTTTAAGGATAAATCAATTAATTATCAAAATAATTGCCAATTAACTTCTATAGTCAACAGAATAACAGATTAACCTTTCAGCACAAGGTTATACAGACAGTTTACTGCAGGATTGAAAAAGATCAAGGACAATAAATGAAAGACTCACTGCAAGCACAACTGCACAAGCACTGACTAGATAACCCAAAGAATAAAAACATGAGCTCCACTCTTCTGTCCTGAATTGATTCATATTTCCATCTGTAGAAACAACATGTGAGGCTAGTTAAAGCATGCAAGTGTTACTTTAGGCCATCTAATTCCCTTGCTGACAGAGAACAAGATCCACAGCGCTGACATTTCTCAGTCAAGAGACAATTGATGTTCAAAAATGAAAGGGACAAATTGGTATAGATTTTTTGCCACAGGGGAAATTGTGTCAACATCATAGTGCTCCATGACCTGAGGCTGCGGCTGAGCCTGACCTTTACGCCCAACCAGCCCTGTTTGTGTGTGAATGGAAGGGAGTGCAATCTGTCCCTTCACACAAAAGACACACACACACACACACACACACGCACACACAGGGAAGAGGAAGAGGGAGGTAAAATTGCTTTACTTCTGAAGGTGCCGCACATTTTGTAATAATCTGTGCAAAGGGAATGTTTAAATGGAAAAACAAAGAGCTGAGTGTGAAGAAGAGTGGATACACAATTTCAGATGTGTGTGTGTCTGTGTGTGCGTGTGCGCGTGTGTGTGTTTGGATGACTCATAAAACAGACTCAGACAGAGCAGATTGAGCTTCACTGAGCTGGGGAGGAGGGAGGAGGAGAAGGGGGCAAAACAAACACTCCGAGGCATGCCCAGTTACGCTCAGAGACACAAACAGTTATACACTGTGTGTGTGTGTGTGTGTGTGTGTGTGCGCGCGCGTGTGTGTTCAGCTGGCTATGGTCCGAGCAGTGCTGAACAAACACACACACACACACACACTCGCTGACTGTGGGCTCAGACCTTTTGACATGGACTTTTTACAACTCTCTGCCAAGCTTCAAACTCAACTGAAAGTCTGAGCCAGCAAACGCTGTGAGAAGCAGAACGTCTCTTCATTATCAAATTGTTGTATATAAACTTTATTTAAGAGGCTAAATTCTCATGTTCAATTCAAGAATGAAAAGAAATTATTTGAAGTGCCTGTGAGTGTAAGTAAACACGAGGACCTCCACTCACAAACTGTCCCAAAAGAGCACAGAGGGGGGGAGGACAAAGTGGGTGATGGATAAAG
Organism: Diplodus sargus; assembly: GCA_903131615.1. Lineage (NCBI taxonomy): Eukaryota > Metazoa > Chordata > Actinopteri > Spariformes > Sparidae > Diplodus > Diplodus sargus. The sequence goes on along the minus strand of CAEMYA010000003.1, from coordinate 1,320,179 downwards.
AAAGGAGGGTGCTGCTGGACAATAGGGCTGGCAGACTGTCTCGACAGCTCAGGGCAGCTCAGAGTGTCTGTGACCGGGCCCCTAAAAACCCCCCTTCTTCTCCTCCGTCTGTCCCACTGTCCCACTATCCTGACCGCCCTGCCTCCGTCCCAGTAGTGTGAGTGAGGTGTGAGGGTGGGAGTGTGGTGGGGGTGTGTAGGGCTGAAATGGCCTTTGTGCTTTTCGTAAAGTCTGTGGCCAGTCTGTCAAGCCATGGCCAACAGGGCTGCAGTCCAGTGACATTTAGCAGAGGGCTGCTGCTGTCCAATAAAAACATGTGAAGAGACAAATCATTCACTAATTCTGGAGAAGGGGCTGCAAAGACATTTTGAAACCTGACACATTTCAGGAGTTATTTTGTGATGGATTGTTGGTGAATAATTTTCTCTTCTACTGCAGTTTTCCCCTTTTTCTACGGGACACCTTCGTCATGCTGTTTCAACCCACACTGAATCTGTTCTTGCACAACTGTTATCACAGGTTAATCCCCTGTTGTGCCACCATTCATAGAATCTGCAACCGCAGAATTACACAGAATTACTGACATTACATAATTACAAAAATAAAAATAATAACACTCATAGTCCTCTTAGCAGCAAAACGCTCCATAAGCTCTCTCTTTGTCTTTCTCCCACAATATGATTGTTGGAGTTGGCGACTAAATGTTATGTAAACAACAATAACTCTAGAAATACCTGATCAGCTAAGATCGGAAGCATTTGTGTTCAATTCTGGTCAGGTGGACAGATTCTTCAAGGAGAGGGGTGTTTCATGACAACAGCTTGACCTTATTCTGGTGCCTTTCTCCAATTTTGGGTTAGGCAAGATAACAAATATTGACCAAGAGTGAAGATATCTGAGTTCAACAAAAAAATGCCACCCCATAAACAACAAAAGACACTAATAGATAGACACTAAATTTGACACAAAATTTGGTTTCTCACATCCTCTTCTCAAACAGATCAATAAAGGATCTCATCTCCAATCTATCTCAGTTGAATCTGGTACTAGTCAGCTGATCACATTTGTGTACAGAGGATAAGCATCTTGAAGTATAACTGATGGTCAGCAAGCTATATATCTATCTTAAAATCATCAACAACGCACTATAAAATCCTTTTTAATGTCTTAATTCTGTATTGTACATATCGCACTGTATTTATTTTATTTTATTGTGTTGCTGTTTTTTTTTATGTTAACTGTGTTTTAACTATTT
>CAEMYA010000003.1:1300519-1318877 GCA_903131615.1 Diplodus sargus | reverse complement strand
ATATATATATATATGAACAATTAGAATCTTATGTGAAACAGACATTTTCATTGTGAAGGTAAGGAGGAGAAAGAAAACAGCTGGCTAGATATTGTGAGAGGTATGAATCTTTACTACCTCACGATTCATACTGATTAAAATTCAGCTCTCAACTATTTGAACACATATACATACCCCTTTTATTCAGAGAGTTCTCCCAATAATTGACAGCAGTCTACAAAATATATGTTTTTTTCAATACATAAACATTCCAAAAGATTTCTCAGAGTTGATAAGCAAAGTTGACAGTGTGTCCTCAGATCTTGGCTGATTAGTTGGGCTTATTGTAACAGTTATTATTTATGGCTGCAGACGTTAGCTGTCTCCCCCTGACATACCTCTTACATAAGTCACATAAGCCTAATGTCAGCCCACAATTCAAAGCATAGGAGGAACTTCGCAACGTAAACTTATTGTCCTGCTGATGGTCGGACAATCAACAATCAACATGAGCTACAGACTCGAGATTATCAGAACCCAAATCCCCTTAGCTTGGAGTCGTGGCGTAGAGAGCGAATTAAGAGAACAACCAAACTTTCAGTCATAGAAAGAAGTCGTCGTTGTTGGTAATGAGAACCAGATGGTAAAAGCTTAGTCTTTTATTTTAACATGGATATTTAAAAAAAAAAAATCAAACTGATTTCAAATCCTTTTCTCATTTGGATATTTTGGTTCATGCAAATATTTAATCATTGTGGGTTAGCAGCGATCAACATGATCACAGAAAATATTTAAAGAGCACATAAACTCAACTCGCGAGTACATACCAACAGTGGCGTAACTCTCACAGGGAAACATATTCCACACACACACACGCACACGCACACACACGCACACACACACACACACACCTCCCACTCTCTCTGGAAAAGCCATCAAACTTCTCTTTTTCTTACAAAAGAAGGGGGGTGGTGAAGGAAGAGTACCAAGAATAGAGTGTGAGAGAAAAGCAAGTCTGACTGTGGCCCACAGGTGATATCATAGGACTGGAGTGTGCTCGGACCAGTGAAGGAGTGAAATCAGAAACCAGCAGAAGGGCGACCGGCAGGGCTAGATGACAAAAACATAGACTGGACTTAGAAAACTGGGGGGACGACAGAAGACTACGCTACATTAGTTTTACTGCTGGTAGTCAATGAGCTGGCCAGCCGGTTTCTCTCTGCCTGAATCAAAATGATGAATGAAAATATTCCAGATACAAATCATCAATACATTTTGCTCCACAGTGTTTTTCCTACAGTGTGTAGGCGGGTCTACAAGTCCAGTGGATTAATGTTTATTCATTCTTACAAACAGACAGACACGTACCAACCTCCACCTGGATCTCACATCCCACAAACCATAAAATAAGTCTGAAGTATGTTTGAGCTTGACAGATAGCTGATATTTACTTTCCGTTCCGTTTTCGTTCCACTTATCCGTGAGGGTCGCGGGATGTTGCCGCTTACTTCTCCTTAAGGGGTTGCGGGGCTTACTTGGGCCAAATCCAGTCTACTCATTGGGCGTAGGCCAGAGTTCACCCTGGATGAGTCGCCAGCTCATCGCAGGACCCTTACTGATGGAGTGGCTGCCACGCATGGTGCCAACTACACATCAGGAGCAACTTGGGGGTTCAGTATCTTGCTCAATGATACTTCGACATGTAGCTCAGGCCCGCCCCGGGGAACCGGGATTCGAACCAGCAACCGTCTGGTCACTAGTCTACCAGCTCTACCCACTGAGCTACAGCCGATATTTACTTGTCATGACAAATTACAACTATTTCTTGGGGCTTAATTGATTAATTAAACTTAAGATTCTGATTTTACCTCCGTACACATTTTGGCCTATTTCTTATTTTACATGGATGTTCATAGCCAGTTCCAGTTTTAAGGGGGGTTTTCTCTGTAACTCAAATGTTTACCTTGCAGTCAGTCCCACAGCTGACGTCAGTGGTCGATTGTTGATAGATTATTTTGCTAAGCTGATGATCAGAGTAAGCTGATGGCCAATAGTTATAAAATTAAAAATCTGTGTTTATTTATTATTGAGTTTATTTCTCGATGTACAAAAACATAAACAAAGATGAAAATATACTCACACTGACAACGCTGTGAGTAAAGTACACTACTGTTGACAGATCAGCAAAACATAATTTTATATTGTTTTTCCCATCCTAACTTGATTACTTTCTAAGAATAATTACAAATGTAACACTTGCAGCACGAGACGATATTTGGCATCCATTCAACATTTATCTAAACTGCTTATCTATTTGGCATTCATGGAGGGCAGGAACTCATTCCATCATGCATTTGCGTGAGGAAGGGCACAGCCTGGACTAAGACTAGGTATTGTTTGAAAAGTTGTGATTCTGCGTTTTTGAGTTACTGAGTTGACAGATATTGAAAATGTTTGCCACAAAAGCTGTTTTTAATCTTACATGTGAAGCCAAAGCTCTAAAATATTAAACAAAAAGAAACTGTTTATGTTGCTGTCGTCTTCCCAGATATACACATAACATGCACAAACATGGATGGCGACGGATTCTTCCTCTTCTTTGAGGTTTTTGGAAGTTGGACAAAAATAGTTTTGTTTCCAGTTTGCAACCTCTTCTTTGACTCTGTTTATGCAGTTATGTGAAGCGTAGCCTCGGCAAAATTCTGATAAAACTCTGCTTAGTGTAGCCTGGTTTACTGCTCCAACCCTGTCGATGGAAAGACACCTAATTTGCATTTTCAAAAGTCTCAAAAGTTTGATTGAATTAGCTGGTAACACTTTTAATATGCAGTCTCAAATTAACATTACCTGCATGTTTTCAGACTGTGGGGGAGAACTGGAGAGCCCAGGGTTCCCTGCGAACCCGGCAAAACATGTCATAGGTAAATAAATATCACTCGTACTTACACAACCTAGAAGGTTGATCCCAGGATACATCAGTGAAATTTGACACAAATCTTGACAAACTCAGATGAGGCTGCTGAGCTCAAAATCACTTGTGTTGCCGTACTGGGTGTCCCTGACAGTGTCTGGGGACCTCTTAGCTAGACTTAACTTTTTGGTTCTACTTTGGCTCAAGTGCTGCTCTCATCTAAAGTGATTCATGGATGATTTTTTCAGACAACCTGATAAAATAAAAGATCAACAGAGTCAACCAGTCTCACGCAAAGATTCTTATCTAGTCCCGAACCACTATCCTCACCGCTATCTTCCACTCTCTATCTGTATTTAAAGACTTTCACTTGTACTCATGGCTTCAAATCTCCCTTCTCCATTTGAACCCCTGCTCCTTCATGTCAGGTTGTTTTCCCCACACATATCCAGCTGTAGTCCAGCAGCAGTAGCAGCAGCAGTGGTTGTGGTAGTAGTGGCCAGTGGAGCACAAAGGCAGGCTTGTTGTCTGGTGAAAGTGTCTGTGTGCATATGACTGTGTGTGCGTGCGTGTGTTTCTGCGTCGTGCACGTGCCCTCCCCCGCAGATAGTGAGAAGGCCAGGACCAAGTTGAGGCAGAACTGTCTCTATAACCCCCTCCACCCCTAATGCAAGCTGTAATCCAAACAGCAGCCCACGCCCTCAAGGCCCCAGCAGGCAGAAAGAGCATTCCTCTGAGCTGACTAACCACACACACACTCACACTCACACACACACGCACACACACACAGAAGTGTATGATGACATCAAATCCATTTGATATTAGTTTACTAATCCCCTTGGTTAACTGGCCTGAATGAGGTTGTCACATGTTCAGAATAATAAGTATATAATGAGAATATGACTTCAAAATATAAAATCACATGTAAAATCAAAAGCTAACCTATGTGAGTTCATTCAACACATTTCAAATACTTGTTTCATACATTATTTTGTTAGTTTCAAAATATAATATAGCTGTCATTCATCCAAACATCAAGATTATCAGCAATAAAATCATAAAATCACAATATGTTGACAGCATCACTGTATGACTCTTAAAAACAGTACAACATTCCATGACATTATTAACAACAGTAGCAGCCACGTTAAGCCGCTTAGTTTTGACGCATTCAGTTTGCTTTAAAGTCAAAACTCTCCAGTTACAACAAGGTTAACTCCATAGTGTATGCATCTGTCGTGACTCACAGCAATATTCTCCTTTTATCAAACAAATCAAACAATGACAGGAATCCTGAACCCAGCTTATTACAGTCATTACTGCAGCCAAACCACACGCAGACAGACAACACACATAAACTCTGCGTGACCTGTCTTGCACCGAGTCCCTGTCGAACAATGCTGTCTCGGATGACTCAGGTGTGAGGCCTGACATGAAAGCTACCTAAAGGGAGAGAGAGCGTGCAGAAAAAGGAGATGGTCTACTTTTGCCCACACTGAATAGTTAAGATAAAGGTGAGAAAAAAATAGAGAGGAGGGTATCTCCAAACACAAAACGCTGTATTCATTGTCAAGGTGTCAGTATTCTGATTACGTAACTGTTCATTTGTAATATTGTGATTGTTTTATGATTTCCAAACTCTATCACTTTGCAGGGGATTAGCTGACCTCATCAAGAGATTTTCGATCATTCCTGTGCCAGTGTCAGGCTGTTGCTACATAACCTCGAGCTGCTACATTAATCTACTGATATATAAACAGAAAATTAATCATAATTATTAATTAGTATAATTCTTATAGCACTAGTTTGATGAGCAGTTTGTATGCAGTATATCAATGACGCTGCCAAAATGTAAACCTCAGACAGACTTGAGCCTCATCACGTGTATTGTTTATGGAAATATAACTCATGATTCACAGTCTCTGAAAGATCTTAAATTTTTACCTTGGTCTGATGTGCAAAGTGTAAATTAAAATCGTAATCAATCGTAATATTGAACTACAATACTGGTAGAATCTGCACCCCAAGAGTCATGATATTATTGAGGAGTCAAGAAATAAGCAATATTGTTTGATTAGATCACCTTTGATACTGACAAATAGATCACACAACCGTATTCAGACAAATTAATTGAGAAAACAATCAATGGATAATCTGCATTGGTTGCAGCCCTAGTCAACAGTATCCAGCCGAGTTTAACTGTTATTGAAAAATGATTCTACATGTTTGGCACATTATGGCTAGAAGTGATTTGCCATGACGGTGTTAACCATCGGCTTTTAATATCAATCTTTGGTTCAACTTCAAATCCACTGCAATCCTAAACTGCACCCAAACCTGGATTTAACCTGCGCAGGTGTTGCTTAAAGTTAACCGCTGTGGCTGTATAATTATCACCCTCCATCTTCGGCTTTGCTTTCCACCATGCATGTCCATTCTTATTAACAGAAAAGGGAATTTGGTGTCTCAGCATTTCACTCGCAGCGTCATTTTAACAACCACAGTAAGAAATCAGCAAACACGATGACTAACTACTGATTTCTAGAGACATGATGGCGATATCATGATAAATATCAGTACTGCATCCACAACACCCACAAATCAGACAAACAATATGCCAGATAAAGACAGGATGCCCACAGGTTTGCTGCAGGTCTACTATGCAAACAAACAGGATATATCAGGCATGAAAGCAGGTTAGTGGTGAACAAAGGTGAGAAGGACACCACCTGTCTTGGGGGGTCCGGGGACATGCTCCCCTGGAAGAAAATGTTTAATATTTCACATTTAAAAGCATCAATCTGATGCATTTTGAGAGAAAAATCAAGCAGAATTACAAGTCAGTATGAATGTATGATAAAGTATCTATCTATACATGGTCACATTATGCTATATAAGAAATAAGACTGACAACTTCTCTCATGACATGCGCAACAGCACAACTTTAATAGCGCAATCTGCCACAGGATGAAAAAAGCAAGCTATTAAAAGAGTGTGTTTTGACAAGGTGAATATGAGCTTTGAAGAAGTTGCTGTCTCAAGGTGCTGGCTACACTGTGTTGATGCTATGACCTGCACCTTCTTCTTGAGCACCTCTGTTTGACAGTGTGCCTGCAGTGCATGGCTGCCGTTGTACGCATCGTTAAAAGCCGTTTTTATACTGGGCAGCTAGGCGCCAATTCGGCTGTACTTTTAGCAGCTAGGTCCACGGATTTAGACAGAGGGCGGTAAATTGGGGGTCTGATCTGGTGTGGCAATTTACCGCCTTGGAGGGTACACTTTTTTCCGCCTCGACTGCCATCTAAATCCGAGACATCGATGTGCCGGCAATTGCGTGAGATGGGCGGAGGTGTCGATGACGTGCACTGTCGTGCGACCCACAGCCAGGGAGTTTTAGAACCAGGAAACAGCTGATCACAGCAGTCAGTCCATCACTTCATACGCGTACATCAAGATGAGCAACTGGACAGCCGCTGAGATCCAGGAGATGCAGTGTCTCCTCGGGCTCCATAGCTGTTTGGTTGTATCCGCTTGTTGTGTAGTAGCAAGCTACTAACAGTCACTACTTTCAAAAGCCCCCCGCTAAGGACCCAGCTCTAAACTCCAATGGGGTGCAATGTAAAGCTCTTATTTTGAAGACAAATTCATTGTCTTTCTGACAGAGAATGCAACATACTTTACCTTCAGCGTCCAGTCAGTCCCCTCACCTCAGCATCAGTCACACGTCTTTAAAATGAGTTGTAGAGATTTTAGAGAGGTTGTTTATATCGAATCTCCCTTCAAGCACGCACATGTTCGCAGTTCACTGATACTCTCTGGTATACCTCCATGTCCCGTCCATAACCCTCCCCCCCAAAAAATATTTTCTCATTGGATCTACACGATTCACGTAGGTCCCCTTTTTTGGTTTCAAAACGGCGAATTTCGCCTAAAGGTGAGTGATTTTCATGCCTGATGTATGCAATCTATATGTACAGTATGTATGTGCGGCATCCAAGCAGGAGGGGTTTCGTCTGCAGTGTGTGTGTGTATGTGGGTGTGTCTGTGTGTGTCCTTAAACCAGTCTGTCATCCAGACACACGCAGACACACTTCTTTTGAAGTTGAACTGCTGTCTCGCTGGAAAACAAACCACTTCTATCTTAGCTATTAGCGTGTTTCTTTTGAGCATGCAAGCCACAGTAACCACAGACTCTGTCTGATAAGCTTCAGAATCCAACACGCCGCCTGTTGCCAAATATGCTGTCTCCATCTCTTCCTTCATCTAAACCCTTGGCTTTCTGGTTTGCCTTTCTCTTTCACTCAAAATGAATCCCTTTTCTCACCTCTGTTGCTTTCACTCTTTAATTTGTGTTCTTCATTCTAACATTCATGTGTCTTCCTCCCTTATTAAAGCACGCTCTCCCACAAAGATGACAAGCCCTCCCCTGCAGCACCAGACACAACACTGGGAATCCCCAACTCCTCTTCATCCCTTTGTACTCCGACGTTTACTATTGAAAACTTCTCTCATTCAACCAGTATCCCTGTCTACAGCAGATTAAGACGTGTCCTTTTATGTTGGTATTAATGTATTCACCTAGAAGGGCTAAGAAGAGCTGATGTGATCTTCAAAGTAGTCTAAAAACGGGTACAACTTTATTCAACTCAGAACTATTTAAAAAGTAAGGATATACAATATATACAGGGCTTGTAATTTATCGCTAGAGAGCCGAACATGTCGTTGCCGGTGTGCATATTGCTTTGGTCTGACAGTTCAAAAGGAAGAAAACCAGATTTTTACTCATCACACTGACATCAAAGAACTTGTGCCAACAAAGGCTGACTGTTGCGTCGCCTCTCATTGCCTGTGTCTCCACCTAAATGCTGCACCTGAACACACTACAAAGACTACAGCCGACAGCCAGCTAACTCATACGTCCCGCGCCTGTGTTAGAGGAAATAATTCCCCATGCTCACAGGAAGCGGCGCCCTGTATTAGTCATTGCAAAAGGGACGCCAGAGGACTTGTGAATGCGGATATCCAAACGATGATATGATGATAAAGACGTTCACTTCTAATCAAGAATATGCCGGATAAAAACCTACAAATGGCACTAGCGAAGATGTGGTGGAGAAAAAAAGGGGGAAATCGTGCTACATGGGTGAAATCATGGATACTACAGCAACAGGCTTAAGGGGTTATCCCTCTCTTCTCCCATTTCATTTCTTGTGCATTGATTCGCTTAGATGAACAGCCAATCAGAGTGACTGCTCTCACCAACAGGCTCTGTCAGTGATTCTACGTGCTCAATCGGCCAAAAAGCCGCTAACTATGTCTGCCTAGTGCCAATGGTGCAGGATACACACCAGCAACTAGGGCCACAAATGCTGAGCGACAGCCCAGACGCTGGCTGATGGCCGAACACCGGCCTGATGTGACGGGGCCCGAACACAACAGATCTTTTTTGTGCTCTGGAATATTAAATCGGCCATCTTTGCTCACTACATCTTCACTTTTCTTATCTTCATTCATGCATAAACTACAAACATTTTTATAAAATACAAAATTGTGAAATTAACCACTATCTTATCTGTATCTGATGAAATGTCAATTAATTTATCGAAGTTTTCTTCTTTTAGTCTAATCCCAACCACATCTGACACAGCTCTGGTATGAAATAGTGACCACATGTTTCTATAGTTAGAGAATAACCTCAAGATGTATGTAGGTCTATTGGTTGTGACTCTTACAGTCATAAATCCTGGCTGTGAAGCGCCAATTTAAGCACACAATGAGCTGACTGAATAATGAAAGAAATCCTCTAAACCTACACTAAATTGTGCAAGAATCTTAACAACCCCGTCAAGTATCGACACATAAAAATACAGTTTGTATTTGAAAAGAGTGTCTCTTTCCTGCTCTGTTTCCTCCCTGTCTTCCTATCTCCCTCATTCTCATTTTATCACATCTTTTATTTCAGTGCCTTCACTCCCTCCTTCCTGCCCTGACATGCAGCTGTGTGAATCAGACTGCAGTCTTGCTGCCAGGAGGGATGTGTGTGGACAAGACTTAAGCACTCCCCTGCACTGGCCCAAACTCAGGGAAAGTTAAGGTAGGTAAGAGAGAGGAATCCACTGCCCCAGGCTCTGTGAAAAGACACAACACACTCTTACACCAAACAAACACCTTGGATAATTTATTTATATAGATATATTTATTCCCCCCACATTATTTTACTACTGCGATTTGGATTTTATAAGAAGGATGGGAAGCTGGACAAAAGATGGCAAGGATACTAGTAAAGCTCGCACTAGCAAGAACACAAAAGACAAAGACACAGAGATTAAACACTTTTTCCAGCTACAACTCAGCCACAACTCTGCAAGGTCGAAGGTAATCACTGCATCTACAGTCCGCTTTATTGCTAAAGACTTACGACCTGTCTACTTTTGAACATGTTACTATCATTAGCTGTATTCTTTGACTGCTGGTGGTACTGCACACCGGTAACTGTCATTGTCTACCTAAATTGTGTATTGAAGTGAAGCTGAGAGAGACCCTGCTCATGGAGATCCACACAGCAGGTGTGTTTTTTATACACTGAGGTATAAGCAGATTAAGATAAAGATATACATAGTACATACATACAATAGTAAGAACATACATAGGATTCCCTGGTCTTCCCTACATTGTGCATGTCTGACTAACACAAAGCTACAATGTCAGAGTTTTCAAACCATAACAACTCTGACTTTGCGACCTGCCCTGTTTAATCAAAGTAGCAGCCAAGCTAATGAACTGTACCTGAACCAGATCATATCATCAGTCTTCTTTGATAAACAGTTACCTTTGTAGCCTGTCAGTGTAACTTGAACTTGTGTAACCTATGTGGAATGTAATTAAAAAAATAGAACTAATATCATGTTTAGGAAGTGACCTATTCAGAAACTTGCAGTATGCAATAGTTGCACCATCAAGGACAGATGATAACGCACATAACAACACTGAAAGTAAAATAAATATATATCTAGGGTAGGGGAAGTAGGAAGCTGGTCAATGCATGACTCAATACTCAACAACAACGCCACTTTAAATGACAAAATGTTATTTGGATATACATAGATGGTTCCAGTTTCTTAAATGGGAGAATTTGCTGCCATTTATGATAGTTGATGTAGAATTTTTGGGTTTTGGACTGTTTATTGAACTTATTTTATATTTTATAAACTAAAACATTAGTCTGTTAGTTGTGAAAAATCAGCAGATTAATGGATATTGAAAATAGTCTTTAGTTGCAGCCATTTTTGTTATTGTAGCAGCTGGCTGAATTCAAAAATACAAACATGTCCTGATCTGACATTCTTATGGTTGGGTAAGTCTAGGTTTGAAAATGACCTGGTACAATTAGGGAAAGGTCTTGGTTCGGGTTAAAACAACTCATTAGTTCTTGTGAGGGAAACACTGTGGTTTGGGTTAAAATAACTACTTCCTTCAGGTTAAGGAACCTTCAATGTCTTGTTTAAGGTTAGAGAACAATCATGGCCATAGCAAAAAGAAACTAACTAGACTGTTGGTCAGAAACAGGAACTGAACTCAGGCGAATAGAGTATTCAGTTATTAGGCACGTAACCAGCTGAGATATTTACCGTCCTCCAGGTATGATCGAAACAGGCTTGGCTTCTGTTTTTAAATGCACTGAGAGTCCCTTTAAACAACCAAAGTACTCTATGAGTCATCCTTTCACGATCAGGCAGAGCAGGCTACCACACTTCACATCCACCCCTCAGCCATAGGAAACTGGTAGATTTTCACTGCTTGACGCACTTTACACACCAATGTTTGTGACTAAGTTTACAGCTCACACAAAAAGAGGGTTTTAAAAAGAGCAACAGAGAAAAAAAGGGGGAGAGAGGGGAGGTCAGTACCACAATGCCACAATTGCTCGTTGTTGAGCGACTAAAGCTTGAACTTGGACTGGAGCCTTAGCATTCACTTTGCTCATTGCTCCTAAAAAAAGTAAAACTAAACCACAGTGACCTAAAAGGGGAGTAGCGATAGGTCTAAACTGGTATACTGTGAAAGCCTTTTGTAAATGGTAACGTAAGACTGAGGGACTGTGACTAATGTTTTTCATGAGACGTGGTCTTTATCTCCAGTGTAAACATATGGGAACTTACACACACACACACACGCACACACTGCCCACATTAACCACCCACACACAACCCAACCCCAAAAATAACTCTTGTCTAAACCAAACTCACCCTGTTGTGATACCGTGGCTTCTGACCAGAAACTATTATGTTATTCTTAATGTCATCTAGCACGTCACAGCCTTCAAAATAAGACAGCTAACCTGAACATCTCATTTTGATCATCAGGTAAGCTGAAAAGTTAGTTAGTAGTAGCAGGTTTGACAAAGACAACTTACAGGAAGGAGCTTGGGATAGGGCTACACCTAACAATTATTTTCTTTGTAGATTAATCTGTGGATTGTTTTCTTGAATCATTGGTTTGTTGTTTGGACTACAAAATATCAAAGATTATTGAATTTGTGTTTCTCAAAGCCCAGATGACGTCGTCAATTGTCTTGTTGAGAAAATGTTCCTTTTATTGTGAAGAAATGACTTCAAACTATTACTCAAAGATCAAAATAGTTACCAATTAATTTGAAAGATTACAAAAAAATGATAAAATAAGGTTAATAGTTTCATTAAATCCTTTTTTTTATAACACAGGGTTGTACAACAAAATCCAAGTTGTAGTAAGAGAAGTAAAATGTTGAGGATGAGTTCAAGAGTCTCACAGCCTGAAACAAATTAGCTGTTGCATCTCTACTGCCATGACATGTTCATCTTGCCTGCGTGGAAGGGCTATGGTCCAGATTTGGGCCAGTTCTTGGCTGACATGTGGTCATGTTCTGGCCTGCTTGTGGCTCAGACCTGCAAACAGGAGTGGACTACCCAAGTGCCATCATTCCACGTGGTATGTGGGCAGGATTAAACAGTAAATTTCCATTATTTCCATTATTTTCTCTATTGAATAAATGTATGACCCATAAAACCTCAACTAATAGTGAAAAGTAGCCATCACAATGTGTTAGTATACAAGGTGATTGAATTCAATGTTTCATTTTGTACAAAAAAGTCTAAAACCTAAAGATTTTTTTCTGATTTACTGTCAAGTAAAGCCATGATAAGCAGCTAATTCTACCATTTTAGAAGCTTGAAAGCAGGAAATATTCCCATTTACGAAGGTTGAATCAGAGAATTTATTAAAAATGTTTCTTATCCAAACTGATAATCCTTTGCCAAAATAGTTGCTGATGAATTCAATAGTCAACAACTAACTGATTGATCGCTGCAGCTTTAAATTTGAAACATATTGAGAATCATTAACTTTGTAAGGCAAATAAATCAAATGAATTACATTTATATGGCCCCAAATCACAACTGGAAAAGTTAGCTTTGACATTTCAAAATCAACTTCTGGTATTCGGCCCACTGATCATTCCACTGTGATGAGTAAATAACATGTTTTCCATCACTTCAGTACCAGCTTCCTACCTCAAATTACCCCAGCAGCAGAAACCTGATCTGCTCTTCCACCACCGGATACATCTATAGACTCAATCAATACACAGTGCCTGCTTCCTTCAGCACTCAGCATCACGGCCAACCGTCATCAAGAGGTGTAGCGACGAGCCTCATCAGGGAGTTCATGTATCAGTGAGAGATAGGAGCTGACCTCCCTGTGGACAGGCCCGAACATGCAGCCAGCTGCTGGCAGTGAGCCTGAACATACAGGGAATTAATAGAAACAGCAGCTCTCCAGGGACACAGTTAGGCCACACTGACAGCCACTTCTGATCTGGGGTCAACTTAATGCACCCTGCTTCTTCCCCTCCGCATTATTGGTGGGAAATATGAAACCTGGATCATGGCAAATGTTATTCAACTTTCCGGGGAGGCTTAAGTCTGAACGCCGGTCCAGGCCTGTGCAAGCTGTGATATGCACACTTGTGGCAATCAAGAATGTGGGAGTGCCCTGTGTGCTCTAAAATCATGACTTCCCTCACATGCAACCGGGATTTTGTGGACACAAGCAGAAGTTTGTGGCCTTTATTTGTCACTTAGGACTTGCAAATGTAGTGAAAAATAAAGAGCTGTGAGCAAACACTTTGTTGCCAGTTTGAGTTACACCTGCCTAAGACTCATGTGGTGTAATATGACAAACCAGCAGTAAATCCTACTTTATAAAGGTTATAACAATCTAGTTTTACTAAAGCTGTATTGATCCAAATGTATCGTCATTTTGGAGGCTGTAGACTGTGTGGCTTTTGAATTCTTTGGCACTATAGAGTAACAGTCCAAAACATCAATTATGTTTTTTGTATTTGTATTTTTGTATATATTTTGACTAAACAAAAGCATTAAAAGCTCAAATTTGAAAAGTTGGAACTGGTGAGTGTTCAGTCATTTTGTTCAAATTATTGATAGGTTATCAAAATCTTTTCATGTCAATCAGTTAATCCCTTTATTGGTTTTCACTGCAGCTACACCCTCACTGACAGACTGGATGTACAGTAAATCAAGTTTTACTACTGCAGGTATACAAACTGACGACTGAGTGCAATAGATGCTGGTCTATTAAACTGTATGCAGGAATGAATGAATAAATTCAGTATTACTCATGCTAGTCTGATACACAAGGAACTGAGATTGGAGCTGCAGCCTTTAGTCAATTAATTGATTAACTGCCAACAATGTGGTCAGTGATTAAAAGTTCTGAGTCATTTTTTTAAGAGTGATGTCCAAATTCTCTGATTTCTCACTGGTTTCTTTGCTCCTCTGTGACAGTAAATGATTACCTTTGGGTTGTATACAAAACAAGACATTTGAGGACGTCATGCTGAGCTTTAGCCAACACCGATCAACATTTGTGGCCATATTCATGACATTTTATGGACCAAACAAATAAGCGATTTAACAAAGAAATAGCCGACAGGTTAACTAGGAATGGGCAATATATACCTTAGAGACGAACCGATATTCAATTTCTGGGGCCTAAGTCAATATTGATATATTGGCCACTACACACACGTATTGGGCAATGATCTCTCAGATGTGCTTATAGAAAAAACACTGCACTGAAATCTATCAGTCAGGCTCTAATATAGAGTTTTATATCATTGTCATGATATGAGATCCTCTCACATTTTGGATATTGTTACATCATAGCTTTAAAGGCTTCAGAGTAAAGTCATTTTTTGAATTAGCGACAGTGTTCTTCATGTTCCTGTAGAGTCATACTTCAGTAGGCTAACCAGAAAGCTAGCATCGCCCTGGTTTCCACATCAAAATGTCTTTGGGAATTTTGAATTGGATTTTGGATTATTGCAGAAAACAATCTCCGCAGCAAACAAAAGTTTATGATACTTACAGATTTGATGATGGACACCATGTTTGTGATTTTAAAAATGTAAACAGACGTCTTACTACACAATAACTATTCACGTCTTCTATAAATTGTTCCATCTACAAGTTGTTAAGACAGAGATAGAATAGTTTGTAACTGAAGTCGGCCTGTAAAGACGGACCAGTGAGTAGATGAGTCTCCATGTTTGGGGTGATGACGTTTAAAGTCTGCGACAACGTCTGTAGTCTCACCCAGGCACTTGTTAGTAAACGCCATTTTTAAGACACATAAGCACTCGAGAATCAATATGTGGAACTTTAATTATGTATTTTATGTCACAGAACAAAACGTGCAGAAATCTTGAGTCTGTGGTAACCACAGATCTTATTTCAGGCACTTGACCCAAAACTAATTCAAAAACCTCATCGACTCTGAGACGAGGGAAATGGATGATCTATTCAGGACTACAAACATCACTTTATACATGCCTGTATAAATCATTATATCCCCTTGACTAATGGTCATTAATCAAAAATCTCATCGTGTAAGTATCAATAGTCCTTCCAACAATACTGACAGATTGTCGTTATCAGGCTATATGGTGTGAATTAAGTGCTTTTGATGAGATTTTAAAATATCAAAATACAAATCATGCATCATGATAAAGCCGAATAAAATTATCAGCATATTACATTAAGGCCATAACACCCAAACTTACCTCTACTGATAAGAAACCCACTTTTATGACGTGGGACCCTCAGAGGACATGGTCTCTGTTGACAACCAGCTCCTCCTGAGCTCTTACCTGTCGCTACCTTTCATCAGAGGAGGACAGTGACTCTCTCAAACTGTCACACAGCGGTCTGATGTCTCCTGCCACATTGTGGACGCCACACAAAAGGCTGTATGGAGGCAGTGGAAGGAGAGGCACAGCTCCACTGAGTCGCCTACGCACTCACACTAACCCACAGCGTTAGAAAGCGTCCCAGATTAAGGCCAAGTTATATAACTTGGACTCCATTTGTGGTTTTGCTTTGCATGTGCGCTGCTGGCTCGTTAATGCACACGTTCACGTTATATCCGATCTTAATCAGAAAAACACACCAGCTAAAAGCCAATCTGATGAGCTAAGCTGTTTCAAAGTGTACAGTTGGTGACATGGCAGCAAAGTGAAGGTATGATTTGCTAGATTTCTTTATGGACCGGTGTTAGCTACCTCAGCCTCCATGTTACTGTACATAACAACGTAAAGGAAAGCAGAGTTTAATGTTGCCGTGAGACAGGAAGTGGAAACTTCTCTGTCAAGTAAACATGTGTACGGTGAGCATGCCACGGTTACGACTCGTTCGTGTAACAACGCTGTAATTAATTAAAGAGTGTCCACCTCAGCTAGCTAACTCGGGATGCTGCATTCACGGTCACCATCAACAGCGGCGCCCAAACTATCCTTACCTTGGTATGGTGATGCATTTCGTGTTGATATTCTGGGTGGTGATGGCTTTCTCCAGCTCGTCCAGCTGTCCCGTCTTCTTCAGCTTCTTCACCAGACTTTTCACCGCCTTCTCGCACCATTTCTCCTCCTGGCCGTTCTGCTCTCCCTTCTTCCAGCCCAAAAGTCTTTTGACAATGGGGGGAGTGAAAGGCAAAATTGACATCTTGAGTTCAGTTTAAGTCCTTCCAGTGTCGAGAAGTCCGTCGTTTCTGGACAAAACACGGGGACGGCCGCTCCTCACACGGTCCGGGTAGCACAGAGGAACGCGTTGTTTGTCTGGAGACAGGTTGTTGTTGTTTATTAATCGCCTCGCAGAAGCATCTCAGAGTTAAAGCCTCCAGTTTTAGCGCACTCCGTCTGTCTGGCTCGAGCTCAGCGGCGGACTGTGCACCGGCAGACTGTTGCGCTGTGGATTCAGTGCTCCTCCGCTAAGAAAGCTAGATCCGTCTGCACTTCTTTTAAACCGGAGCTATTTTGAAACACACCCGACTCAAATCACACTCAAACTACTTTTTCAACTCGAAAAAAGCCCAAACATCGAAGTGAAACCACTTTGCTGGTGTTTCTCACCAGGTGCGCTGACCCTCGTTCAGTAAAGTTTTGTTGAGTTCAGAGTCCTCCGCCGTGTGTTGGGTCGCCGGCTGAAGTCTGCTAGAAGTCTGCATCAAATGCAAATGCAGGAGCTGCTGCTGAGTCTCTATTCAGCTGCAGACTGCACAGCAGACCTGTGAAAGGCCAGCTCGAGCAGCTGGGCTAATGTGCTGAGCTGATATTGCACAACCCACTGCGTTTATCTCTGCTGATAAAACTGCATGCGCACACTCATACACACATCACTTGGTTTGGTTATTATGCAACACCGAGCAACTCAGCCCTCTGCATGTGAGTGCACTTGGAAACTTTGATGAAATTAGGCTCCTTGTTCTCCTGGAGTTGGTCTCTTTCTGTGGGTGAAAATGAAAAATGATATGCCAGCTCTGCATAAACTGAGGAAAAACTGCGTTCCCACAGACAAAGATGCCATAATTATTCTTTGGGATGGTGAGAGGCTTACGTGGAAGAAATGTCATTCACATAACGGAGAATGTGAAAGGATAAGGTCAACAAAAAATTAAAAAATCAGTCTTTTACTATTTACTCAACCGTTTGTTGATGGAAAGTCAAGTGCCTTTTCTTTATCTGCGAAAGACAGCTTTGCAGTTTTCTGCTAAATAAGTGAAGTTGATGGGGACTAGATGGGAAAACCAAACCTCCCACAATATGACTCCATACAGCTCCTGTGGCATAATCCAAGAGTCCAGAAGCCCCCAAGGTATTGTTTACACCCTCGACACCTACCCAGTCTGATGTGGCACACGCTAACGTTTTTTAGCTTCGCAACCACGGTGAAAATGTCGTCTTAAATAAGGAATGAATAACGTCTTTGCGAATCAGATTGAGATATTGGGGGTTCTGGACTGTTGGATTTTGCCACAGGAGCTGTATGCAGTCTTTTTTAAAAGTTGATGATCCAGAAACTGAATTTTCATTTGTGTGTCCCTTTGATAAAACAGCCACAATCTGATATTCCACATCACTCCTGCTAATGTGACACACACAGTTTTAGGAATTGAGATAACAGCTGAAGCAATGAGTCATTCAACCAATTACTTAACTTTTACATTATTTGCCAAGTCATTTCCTAAGACAATATGTCCAGATTCTGTGTTTCCGGCTTCTTAAATTTGAATATTTTCTGCTTTCCTTCCTCCTCTATGACACTTAACTGAATATATTGGGCTGGGGAACAAAACAAAACTTGCAAGGACGTCATCTTGGGTTTTGGAAAACACTGATCAACATGAGAAAAAACTACATTTCCACAGACCAAGATGTTTAATTTAGTCTTTGTGAATCCTCTTTAAAACTCCCCAAATGAAATCATCCATCTGTTTCAGTTTATCTACATAACATAATTATAGTCCACAGAGGGCCATGATGTTCTTACCTCCTAATTTCCCTCCACAGGGTAATAAAGTTTAGCTTTTTAACTTGAAAAGGGAGAATGCACTCAATTTTCTTTTCCATTTTATTTTGGAAAACAACATGCAGTCATGTAACTCCTATTACAGGACATATTCCTGTGTGAGTTTACTGCATAAAGACAAAGGGGGGGTTGACATTCAGTATCTTTACAGTAATTGCTACTGGGTTTATCCACATGGGTGAATAACTCAGAGCTGCTGTATGTTATTATGCTCGACGACGTGTCTCAGCTTGTTAGAGCCACGAACACGAGACGCCTCCTCAACATGGTGGCAGTTTGGTTTGCAGCGCGGCTCAGCCCCTGAAACCACAACTTCTGCACACGCTCATGTATGCATCCACACGTGCATCCCCCTTCCTGACATACGCACTGGTCCATGGACACACGCAAACAGACACCAACACACACGCACACACACCAACACAGACACACACACACCAACACACACACACACACACACACACACACAGACACACACACACAGTGTCAAGGAGTCAAAGTGCCAGATGCACAATAGAGTGTGAGCACAGCTGAGCTCAGCAGAGAGAGT
>CAEMYA010000003.1:1268690-1298626 GCA_903131615.1 Diplodus sargus | reverse complement strand
TTTACTCTTGTACCTGTTCTTGTATTTTTATTTAAGATATATCACATATGTTAGTTATATTTTTAGCTTATCTTATTAGGATTAAGATACTTTACACAGGAAAAATTGTCAATAAGACGATCAAAAAGAGAGCACCAAATTCAGAAAGTGTTTTGCAAAACTACAGTGCTATCAGCAATGTGTATTTAATGTATCAAAAGTTAAAGAACTCAGAATGACTGTGTGCTTCATATCATTTGTATTATATTATTAGAATGTAAGGAAAGTTTATGTATATATGCTATTGTATAGCACAAATTAAAGTCCTTTACGGGGGCTTAAAATTACATTAAAAGACATTAAAAACAAGTAGGAAGACAACAAGACACACGCAATTAAAACAAGTTAAAAAATAGAAAAATAGGCTAAAATAGAATCAGTTTAAAAGAGGTGAGAGACGAGTAGTTTTCTTGGAGTTTGTTCCAGACATGTGGGGAATAATAACTGAACGCTGCCTCTCCATGTTTTTTGGCTCTAGGGACTGAAAGCAGACCTGTTCCTAATGACCTCAGAGGTCTGGATGGCTGATAATGTAGCAGAAGATCAGACATGTATCTTGTAATTACTGATGCATTATATGTAGAATTGTAGTCGTACAATTAACAATTCGCCCTCATCTAGAATAGATCTAGAATATATATATATATATGTGCAAATATTGTCCACTTCACAACTTTAACAGCTGGACACAAGATGTCTTCCACTTCTCTGTGAAGTCCATTCTCAATGTTTGCTGAATATTGGCCCCATTTGTTTGTGATGTCACAAATCACACTCATAGGCCCCGCCTATTAAAATCAGATTTTCAGTAAGCACAGAAGTAATTAACACTTTGAATAAAACTAATGTGAAATCAGCTTTCTAAGGTTGAACTCTGTTCATACATCATTCTGCACAGCAAAGCTCAAACATTCAACTGCAGGAACAGGAGCACATTTCTGACTGCAGGGGGACTTTAAGTACAGTTTTTGAGTTGGTGTACTTTGCAACATTCCACCATGAGTATTTAAAAACCACGAACAAAAAGATTTGTGCAGAAATATGTCTAGAGTTGGTAATTATAGTGTCTATGAGGTTGTCACGACTTAGCCACACATTTAAGAGTCTCTGCACACCTAATAAATCCAAGCTTAATATTTGTCGAAATCGTGTTACATGAACACAGTGTGGGTGTGATCTTCTGCATGTGTTTGATGTATACATGAGAAACACAAGTGGCTGTGTGAGTGAGGAGCTCGGGGCAAACTGTCGAGAACCAAATAAAAGTGTTTGCGCTGATCTCCTTGGCAATAACGTGACACCGTGTTTTCTCTCTGAGAAAGCCGTCAATCGCTCAACAGCTCCTGACAGCTCCTCCAGCGCCTGGCAGAGCACATGGTGTACCGGAGCCTCGGCATCACAACCCTCCTACACACACACACACACACACACACACACACACACACACACAGAGAGAAAACACACCCTTCCACATACAGGTGGCCTGTCCTTTCTCACTTCAGTACACTATAGATGACACTATATCTTCCCTTCGCTCTCTCTTTCACTTTTGTTTGCTCTCGCTTCACAAACGCCCCTTTCTCGACATCTGTGTACTGATTTATTTCGGTAAATGTGTGTTCGTATGAGACCATTGTTTACCTCAGATAATCCACTTAAGCAGAGGAAACAGTTCTGGGTTCATAACTCTTGGCTGACAAACCTTTTGAAACTTTAGGCTGTTGCTCAACTCTCTGTGCTTTGAATAACAGGAAGACAGCTATTTTGCCTCTCAGGGTAATTGCCTGTCACTCAACAAAATCCTCGGTGGCAGCCTGCATTAATGCAAACAACAAATAAAAGGTGGGCGTTGTTAACTCTACATGCCATATACATGACATTATGGACATAAGAACCCCTGAGTTTAAGGTAAGATTAACTTCTGAGCGTTTTCTTTCAGTGTTTTATTATGATGGGGTGGATGATGCAACATGCTCACATACAGTACATGTCAAATATCACTTGTTATTGATAATACTGAATGTTCTCAACGTACTGGATTTAAAAGTGAATATATCTTCACTCCTGTTTATCAACCTGACTGCAGCAGTGATTTGTAGTCTTGACCTCGGTCTTCGGGCGTTTATGTTCTGTACTGTTGCGAAGCAGAGAGAATTTAACCACACAGACACACACACACACACACACACACACTGTCGACGTGTGCTGTCGCTCGCTAACGTTAGCTTACGGTTAGTGGACAGTAATGTCAACCAGCTGTTTGGGGTGGATAAACACAAAACGTTCCTGCTGTCAAACTCGCGTCATTGTTCATGTATACACCATTAAACAACACTGCTGATGAAAATCTATCTGATGTGACTTAGACACAAATGTTCACAGACGGGGGAATGTTTTGTTTCCCTATCTCGAAAGTAGAAATGGAAGAGAGTTGTGTGTTGAAGAGTCTGAACATTGTTGCAAACATTTGGGATAATGTAAGTACACAACTCAACACATTTTTATCACAAAGTCTAGTAATTTTAAGTTGTTCTAATGCCGAATTCCAACATGCTATATCCTAATATAATGTATATAAACACTTGGATTGAGTTGTTATCTAGTGTTATTTCTGGTATTAAAA
The DNA here is from genome assembly GCA_903131615.1 of Diplodus sargus. Taxonomy (NCBI): domain Eukaryota; kingdom Metazoa; phylum Chordata; class Actinopteri; order Spariformes; family Sparidae; genus Diplodus; species Diplodus sargus. The sequence continues at coordinate 1,295,964 of CAEMYA010000003.1, read as the reverse complement.
TGCCAGAGCCAGTCCGGAGCTTGTGGTCTGAATATCTGTGGTGGGCTGCCGTTTTCTCGACAATTCAATTACAAAGTCACTGGGTTTGAAGACTTAGACAAATCAAGCCCATCTTTGTTGAAAGGACAAATACATGAGTGAAGTCTAACATCACTCATGATTATTATGCCTCCATCTGGTCAAAGTGATTGTGAAAAGACACAAATATAGGTGTACAACTACACAGTCGACAAATTCAAACAGACAAACATCTATTGTTTGCAGGCAAGAAGTATGAAAACATAGAGAATCTATATAGAGATTAAATTATGACAGTATATAGCCGACATGTGATTTGTGGTCTGGTTGGTACAAAGAAAACTGGAACATGTAATGTGAATATATGGTGAGCTGTTATTCATGCAGAGGTGGGTGTTGGAAAGTCTAAATGTACTGTACAGTATGTACAGACTGCTTAGACACACAATGGACATTTATGTTGACATGTTGTAAATGGCTCTATATTTTTTGTTTGTAATATTGTTTTTGCTGTTTTGTCTTTCCTGCTTGTCCGTTGACTCACTTAAAGATATATCATGCAACATTTCCATATTGAAATGTCTAAAAATGAGCAGACGTTTATTTAATATTTTGTTAAGTTGTGTTACATCATCCTCAATGTTATCCAAGCTAACGGTGCGTTTCATTTGGTCGCCCGTTGCTTTAACTTCAGGGAAAACTTCAGCTGATACGAGAGTGCAGAAGGGAAACAGCCAACGTTATTAAACACACTTTAATAAAACTTTAAAACGTTTCCTTTCATGTGAACATTTCTGCTTCTGAGTGATGTCAGGTTTAACAATGAAGACAACAATTCCCATGATCTCACGCTACATAACAATGTCATCAGATATTGTTAGTTTTCATTGTTTTGATTGAAAGACCCCTAGGGGGAGTAGAAAAAACAGCGTGTGTGTGTATAACTGTTCAATTATATTTGCTGAAATTGTTATTCTCCAACATAAAGGTCCAAACCACGTCTCCTATGTCTTCTTTGTTGGCCTCAAAATTGGTAACTTTAAAAATCTTCAGTCAAAAACTTGTGGGATCATCCATGAATTACAAACATGTCATTGTTCTGCGTTGTTGACTCCCCACAGCTTGCTAAAATGAGAAAAAAATCCCAGAAATAAATAACAATTACAGGAGCTTTGTGTTCTTAGTGGTAGTTGTGGCTCTTGGCTTCGTCACAGTGGCGCTTTAGCAGGAGTGAATTTTGTTTTCCCACTGCAAAAACTCAAAATCATGTCTCATTTTAATTTAATATGAGACACAATCAGCCAGAAAGTAACATTCCAGTGACATTTAGGACACTATAGATTTAGTTTTACAAGCAAAAACACCCTATATATTCATTGTTTTTTACTCCCCTACAGGAGCCTTTTCACTTCCTTCTTTTAAGTAATATTTGTTGTTTTTTTGGCTCCTCCTTGTGCTGTTGTTTTCTTATAGCTGTACATTGAGTCTTGAGTCACATATATAAATAAAAAGTCAAATTAAATCACCTCATGCTTAAAGCAGCGCTGTGTTCCAGTGAAGCAGCATGGAAAGGCCGACCCCCTGCCCTCACAGGGAAGTGGGTCAGCGTGAGTGTCCTGCAGTAACAGCCTGGTACAGCGGAGTCATATGTGTGTTGCTCATCAGCATGTGTGACTCTGCTGATGCGACTTCTCCCTAATACATGTGAGTGAATCGAACACAAACACATGACTAACAGCACAGGTAGGCCTCTCCTCGTCCCTTATATAGTCATAGTGACCGTAGTGTTTGTAGCTGCAGTAAAAGCTTTGACCTCCACTGGCGCTGTGAGTCACCATGTGAGATGACAGCCCCAGAGATAACCCCAGTGTTCCTGATTATAAAATAAAAGCTCGTCTTACAGTGCGGTCTGAGGCACTGCTGTCATGACTTACCTCTGAGTCATGAGTCACTATAAATGGCTGTTGTTCAATCCCTGTGAGAGCAAATTTCCTGTTGTTAGCATGCCTGCATAATCTCATTGATAGCAGACAGGATATTGAGTTGAGGTCACTCAGTTTGAGATGGTGAGCCGAGGCGAGGAGCACACAGAACTGTGCCACATACGAGCCCGTCATTTGGTATCATTTAACAACACATGCTTCGTGTCAGAGTTCTTGGACTCGGTTTGCTTTGGGATGTTGACTCAGCTGAAGTTATAAACCTGATGAGCATTAGACACACAGTCCAAACATTTGTTTTTAAGAATCAGCTGTAATCTCCCTGAAATCCTTCTTACAAGTGAGTCAACGGTACATTCAACGGTGAGTGTGGTTCAATTCACACAGATTTCATTGCAGTCAAACAGTCAGTGGAGGCTTCCCCTCACCGTTTTCCATCTTGGCAGGAGACAAGCAGTCAGATTCAGTACATGTTTTCTGTTGGTTTGTCGGCTTGTCAGCAGGATTACACAAAAACTACGGAACAGATTTCCAGCAAACTTGGATGGAGGATGGATCTTCGTCCAGAATAGACCTCTTTAACTTCTGTTGCAGATTGGGGATTTTTTGTTTACTTTCTTTAACATTGCAAGATAGGGCAGTTTTAAACAATTTTATTAATTTCTCAGGGAATAAAACATGGATCTTGATGACAGAAATCAGGCGTATGAAGACTGGGTATCTATATATGTGAGAGCAATTCGATGTTGATACTAGATCAGGTGATCTAGCAAGCTTAGATTATGGTTAACTGGTGGTTTGATTTAGAGTAACTTGATTTTCGATTTGGCTTGATTGAATTAATGAGGACTGTTGGGCCTTGGTGAAGGTATGCTCTCTACTGAATGCCATTTAAGTTACTGTGCTGGGTTGTTATAGTGAGGTAGAGATAGTCTTAACTGCTTTATATACATTAAAAACAAAAACAAGTCATATCAGATCAATAAGACAATGACCTTCAACTGTATAATAGTCAGTGCATTTAAATCCATAATGTTCATCTTACAATCTCATATTAACGTAATTAACTGTCAAATAAATGTACCGACTACAGCAAAAAAGTGTTACGTGTCAAGGCTGCACCAAAAAGGACCCAGATGCAGACTCCAGACAGGCAAATGGTGGAATAAAAAGCTAGCTTGAACAAAAATAAAGCTGATCAAAAAACAAGGCAGGCACCAAGAAATAAGTAAACGGGCAGATGGAAAAACCAAGAAGTCAAGAAATACAAAACATTCAAAAAGTAAACCTGACAAAAATCAAATAAAGCAAAAGTCAAACAGAAACCCAGATGAAACAAGAGGAACAAACACAGAGCGAGCAGAATGAAAATAACAGACAGACTGACAAAGAGAGAGGGAAAGACAGACTCAGGGTGCACTCACACCAGATGATCCATACCGGGCCGAAGCACTCCTATTCCAACCGTGCCAGAGCCGAGAAGTGTACCATGGTCGAGTACGAAGTGCACACACTGGTCAAACAAAGTGGACTTTGGTGGTCTGAGGTGCTTGGGCACATTACAGTTCTCATAGTGTGAGTGTGCCCTTAAATACACAGAAGGCTAATGAGGCAAATGTGAAAATCATCAGGACAATCACAAGGGAGGGAAAACAAGAAAAAAGACCGGATGTAACACAACACGGCACCTAAAGGATGAACCTTACAAAATAAAACAGGAATTAAACCAAAAACCCAAACCATGAATTAAATACCCAAATACTATCATTTAAATACTCAAGTAAAGTACTTTAAAATGATTCCTGAGTACATGCAGCTAGTTACTTTTCACCACTCGACTCGACTGACTGGTGTCACAATCTGAGACAGTGAGATTACCGTGCAGAGAACTTACTGTGACATGTGATCTACAGAACATCACAAATTAAAACTGGGCATTTTGAGCATTTATGGAAAACTTTTCAGTAAATCCATATTTCATCAGGTTTTCCACACTCAGTCTTCCTTATTGGCCTTTCTCAGCTGATCTATTGATTTAAACTGGAAATCATAATGCCTCCACTCGTCTCTGATCTCAATAATTTAGATAGGTTCAAATATTAACAAGATAATTTTAAACCTTTTTCGTAACAAGTGTAAAAGAAACAAGCACTTTCAAATAGAACATAATTGTAAGAATCATGATGATTTATCAGTGTGTCAGAGTGTTTCAGTGACCACATGTGACGAGGGAAAACATTTTCATGCAGTGCGGACTTTACAATTTTTAAAAACACATTTCCTGAAATGAAAGCTCAGTTTCTCAAGACTCTCGACACGAAACTGAGGGCAGTTAACCGCAACATTCTTATGAATATATCTCTTATACCACAAATGGGATAAACTCAAAACACTACCATCAAACTTCTGGCTATATGCACTTTGCTCTACAGCAGACGGCAAAAAATGAACACCAACATATAAGAGGCCACAGCAACTACAGACAGCACAGCAAGACGAAGGGGGAAAGAAATTCCCCAGACTAAGTTGTTGCATCAGGAGAAACTTTATAAACGTTGTGTAACTCTTTCTATGATAAATTAGGGTTAGATATGATATGTTATATCTTCGTTGTGGGTGCTGCAGCCCCCTCAGCACCCATTGCTCCTGTGTCCACGCTGAAAGGTGATTGAAGTGTTTTGAGAAACGAGTTTGAACAGGTGAGCGTGCTGATGAGATTTGTGTTGGCAGATTTGCATAACTGTGGTTCAGAATTAGTTTGGGCTGAAAACTAGACATGTCCTCAGTGGTCTGGAGGTTTTTATCTATTCAGCTTTAAGTTTTCAGCCTTGTTTGCATAATTCTGTGTGTGTGTGTGCAGTTGTGAAACTATGCAATGTCTTTTTAGAAAGAACTGTTATATTGCGCCATCCAGTGGAAGCATTACTTGATTACAAGCCTTTGCCCTCCTCGAATGTTCCACTGTAGCTGCGACAGAGGATGTACTGCTATCTTCTACTGACCTAAAATAAATCTATCACCAATACCGCCAAATATCAGCCAAATAATTATACTTTTTCTATCAGTGTGTATCGTGTTTTCGCCCCACAATGACTGATGATGTTACTGATTACATGCCATGTGAAAGGAATTAAGTCCAAAATCCTCCTCCTGTGTGTCTGATTCTGTCCACTGCACATCATACTTAACAGAACGCTAAAGTGGATTAGATCGAGTAAAAATTCCTATTTGAACCATAATTGCACATTATATCCCTGCATACCAGTCTTCCATTTGCATTTATATGACAACAAAAGCCCTCAATCTCAGATAACATATGCATAGAAGATCGAGCATTCGGTCACAGACCATTGCTTTTCTTTGTGGCTGATATAATTTCTCATTCTCCTAAGCCCTATTCACACACCCCTTGACAATATGCAAATAATGTCCCTGGGCTACCATTGTATTGCTACACTTGAACAGTACGAGTGAGAGGAACACCATTGTTGTTGGAGTTGTTATCGAATTCCATGAGCCTTTAAAAATGGCTGCAGCTGATCGTCATTTAGGGGCATAAACAAAGAGATCAATGTGATCTGCCTAATGTTGTTTTGAAATGAGAGGCCTGTTTTATGAACAACATGGAAATGAGATACTCACATTTGTCCCGCCCGTTTCAATTTATTCCACCTTTTTGTCGTCTTTTCTTTTTGAGATGAGGAGCCACGACACGACTCCACTAACTGAGACGAATCATCTGATCACGAAGAAGATCAAGCCAGACCACTTTAGGATTATTTCACATAAACTAAGATCATATAATGTAATCTTCTCTGATGGATGAGGTGGGTGTTTCCAGCATGGCCTCAGTTTTGTCTTGAGCTGTAAGTTCAACCAAAGAATGATTTTTAGCTCTCAGGTTGTTCTTTAGAAGGGTCAGAAGTATCCAGTGTAGGAGCCAAACTGTGTGTCTATCCTGTGTCATTTGTTTTGGCACACATATTTTTGGTTACTGTCACTTCTGGTAATTGGCACTTGAGTGTAGTTTCATATTATTTACGTGTTCACTTCACGGCGGCACTGGAACAACGAGGCTGAGTCACGCTCCGATGTTTAGTTTTTCTGTTGACAGTTATAATAAACAGTTAAACACAGCTGGACTTCATGGATGTTTTGGAACGAGTCACAGATAACAGCCGAGAGCCTCTTAGCAGCTTTTGAACTGATAGTAGTTGCTACATCCAGTGTTTCACAAAAATCAGAGAAGGGTCAGCAAAAATCTTTATTGATCAGTAACAGGAACATTTCTATCTTTATTCTGTGACTCCTGTTAGACTGATCTTGGGATCATTTGTAGGTCCTGGCCATCTGGTTTGGAAATGCAACTCTAAGAAGATTTTCCCTCATCTTAAAATCTATAAAAGTATGTTTCCTCTTTCCTGGCAATTATATTATGTCCAAAATATAAGTATAAGGAGGTGGAGAGAGATTATTGATCCATAACTGTAAAAAAAGACAACAATTACACTCAAGGACAAAGTAACCAGATGAACTCATAAACAACATATGCACAGAACATCCCCGCTGGATTATTCTCCCTCCTGATATTATCATATATAATAACATGATATCAGTATTACATTTTTAATATGTTTTTTTATTATTATTATTACTTATGATATATTGCACTGTGTGTATGTGCGCAATGTGCGAGTTGTTGGCTCTCTGCTCTCATCTGAGGAAAAAAAATCCTTCCATGCAAGAATAATTTCTTATTTCAGGAGAAGGTTTCATGCATGTTCACCAGGGAGTTCTGCATTTTTCTTTAACACACACAAACATTTTATTTCATTTTATTTTGTTGAACAGCCAGGAGAAGACATTTCTCAAAATGTCCTGCTGTCATTCCCAGTGATGTAATGTAACCAAGTGCATCAATCAGAGTCTTAAAGCAATATTGTCTTTTTAACATTTTTTTTTTTACCTTAATCGGAGCTTCAAAATAATATTGATGGTATAGTGTTTTGTAATAGGGCGAATGCTAAATCAGACAAAATGCCAATTTCTACATCATGTTGTTTCAATAAATATACAGAAACAGCCAATCTTCTTCTGGTTTTGTAACATTTATAAAGACATCTTTAATGACTTTTATGACCTGGTAAAACTCCTTGTAGCACATTGAAGTACAATTCTGATGAAGGACTTTTACTATATTTCTAAACTGTAGTGCTGCTGATCTCATTTAAGTTGTCTTGTTTCATCACTGCTCATTTCTTCTTGAATGGAACAAACAACACCACATGAGTTGTTACATTTCCATCAGAAGATGGCAGCAAAAACCCACTGCGCTGACAGGAAATGACTGAAACCTCAGTGAACACAGTCCATTCATAAAAGTAACCACTGCACAAAAGACTGAAGAGATGAAGACAATTATCTGTTCCACAGTGGTCTAAAAAAAATGTCCGAGTGTCTGTTTCAGTCATGTCTTTAGAGACAGACGGTCTAAATGTCTGCCAGTATTTCTCTGTCTGTCTGTCTGTCTGTCTGGATCAGTTGGCTGCTTTATCTGTGCCGCAGTGTCATTTCCCATTTCAGGCATGTTATTGTTTTAAGTTTAACAGCTTTTTATCGCAGACGCCCACCGACTTCTGTTTTCAAGATGTTACAACATATTCAAGTAAATTTTAGGTTATACGACAGCACAGGAATCAGTTTAGAGTTCTTAATGTACGGTGAACTCCACAGCATGTTCTACATGGTTTCTGTTACTTTCGCGATAAGATTGCGGTGGTACTGACGGGAAAAACTCCAGAGAACCAGCCCCACTCCGCATGAAAATACATGTAAAAACAATTATATAACTATTGGGAACTTCCTTACCACCCTCTAAAGTTTCACCAATGAAATGATGTGTAAAAAAAAAAAAGGTGCATAAAGAGGTTGAGTGAAGGCAAACAAAAGAAACTTGCAGGCGCCGGGCTGGACCACAAACAAAAACTCCTGAACAAACAGCACTGAGCACGGCCCTGATGCAGGTGACATCTCTGAACAGTGACTTTTAACGGTAACTCAACAGGAACAATCTTCCTTATTGAGAGAAGAACATGACATGGCCTCAACAGAGGAGAGTTTCTGATGGACTGTGTGTGAGGACGAGGTCTGCAGTGTGTCAGAGGATGAACCAGGATGACCTGGTGTGCCATTCTCCACCTCTCTCATATAGAGGGCGTCGTCACACCCTGATCGACTGAGTGGAATGCCCCAAGCTGCCCTCAATCATTAATTAGGAGCCTCCTGTGCAAAAGGTGATCTGAATCTACTGCAATCAATCCAGAGCATGTACAGAACAGTGGGACTGCTACAAGAGGGACGGTGGAAGAAGTCAGATCTTAAAAAGTACCAGTACAACAATATGAATCAGTTATTGTAAGGTCTGTGAAGTTTTAACTTAAAAGAATCAAACTTAAACTTTTCTTTCCACAGAAAAATGCCCTTCCTTGGGGGATGTTATGTACTGCATGACTTCTCTAGACTCAGAGGTGGACTGTCCTTTGGTTCCCAGTGTAGGGGTCGAGTCTCCTCCATGATCCGAGAGGTTCTGAGCGAATGAACGCTGCAGGAAAGAAGAAGAAAACAACATCAAGCTCTGCTGCACAGATTTACAGTATAGTTCTAACTTGTCTTTCTCGTAACGTTGATTATTTTCCTATCTTAGATGAGGTAATCTAATGAATTTAACAACTGATGGACATCTGCCATGTGTCGGGACACTGCTCTATTTACGTTTACGACCCTGAAATCTTCAGAAACACTTGTTCAATCTCTAAAAATGTGTTTATTAGGAGCATACACATTTATTCAGCCCCAAATTGTTGGTAAAGATAAATTGTTGATTTGGTCCTTCAGCATGTCTCTGGCTCGGGCACAAGAAGGTGTGCTGATAACTGACAATTTGATTTATTTGCATATTCTGTAGTTCAGAATAGTTCCAGGCAACGTGTGCATGCCAGAGAGACACAAAAGATCGATTGATAAACGAAGGCTGTGAACATTCAAATAAAATCATAATTGCATAATTTGAAGAAATGCTAGTTACACTTGCACAGCAACATGTTCTGATGCCCTGGTACTTTGTAGATTTTAGACAAGAAACCACCAAACCACAGTTTTGGATGTTGTTGTCTCCAAAATTTTGATCCACATGTATCTCTCCTGATACTTCACATCTTATATATTATAACTGTACTGTATATGAAAAAGATTTACATAGAAAGCATTCAGTGTTGATGTGTTTACTACCCTGACAGTAAAATTACATCAATGATGGTCTGAGAAATTGAGAATTTTAATAGAAAAATTGATCAGTTTTATTGAAAAACCTGAATCTATAAACGTGCATGACTCAGGTTTAAAAGTATTTTATTGCTCTTCTCAGTACTTTAACTCAAGTGCTGTACTTAGTATGTACAATTTTGAGGTATTTGTACTTTACTTGAGTAGTTTAATTTCTGGCACAGCATCAGAGCCAAACTAGTGCAAACTGATTTATTTTATTAGCGGTCAGATAAGAAATAATGAAAAAACACACTGATTTTGGTAATTAGAAAATTCAATATATTGGTCACAACAGGGTCAGTGGAAAGTCAACTGGAGTTTCATAAACACACACACACACACACACACACACACACACACACACACACACACCCCGACAAACTTTACGTGGACATTTTATATTTGGTTTTTTAGTTATTTAAAAGTTCTTATTTACTTGCGTTTTTGAGCTCTTCATGTTTTATCGGCCACCAAACTTCACCCAACCTTCCATCAGTATGGTGGAGACATAATGACTGAATCTACATTTTTGGCTGTACTGTTCCTTTTTGAGCACAATACCCGTTAGAAATACAAAAAAGATCCTCGTATTCTCTCATTTTTACGTGATGTGAGTAAGTGTTAATCTTACAACCTAACAAGCATAATCTGTCATATTTATTACATTTGAAGATGTTATCTTCAGGTGCGAGAAGAACCCCGGGGCGATTTCACACCAACATTTTTGTGGTTTTCCTCCTCATTTCTGTGAGAGTGCTGGTACTTTTTGAGGATCAGGTCTTGATTTCAGGACTTTCCAGCATTCCAAAATGTACGAACAAAACAGAGAACATAAACATCTGATTTGAAAACAGCAGCGAAGGCCAACTGCAGCACTGCGGGGCATGTGTTGACAACTCCTCTGACAATCTCGAGAAGATCAGTAGTTGCGGTAATGTCAGCCTTCAGGGCTCAGGCTAGTACCTGCAACACTAGCACACTGACAGGCTGACGGCTTTCTCACCTCCGCCCCTGTGTGACTGACAGCTTCGCACATTAAACCGAGAGAGCCCCTTTACAGTTTTTGTTTTTGCTAACACACTAAAATGACGTGCAAGGCACAAATATTTAAACTGACACAGAGAGAGCAAAACCTCTTCTCAAGTCTCCAAAACTTTAAACACATTTTCTGCTTTACACACATTTTGCAATTCAAAATGGCACTTTTTAAATGCACTGAACATGCTTTTCTGCATAAGACTCAACAAGCTGACATAAAGTCACATGTTTGCCATTTCAAAACACTGCCACTCAAACGACACTACATGAGCTAACTGGTCACTATATGTGTCACCTCGACAAACAATTGTTACTGTAATTGTCACCACTTCAATCAGGAAGTAAGCACTAAAAGACCACAGGTCAGCACCTTTTCTTTACATCAATGGAAGACATTGCCGAGAGAGGAAGAGGAAGAGGAGCTTTTTCAGTTTACTATTTTGTGAGCATATTTTTGTTCACTCCAATGTAAATATATGTGCCATTTGGTTCAAAAGTTTGATTTCGATAATGCTTTATGTAGTTTTTTTTGCAGTGCTTCATTTTGCAGGATATATGAGGTTTTTTGCTGTTTGGGTGTGTGGTTTGTGAATTGTGTGTATTATTTTGATAAAACCAGCCTAGTTTGCAAAATTGTGTTTTTAGCAATTGGAAAAAAAACTGTAATAGACTTTATTAATTGGCAGCCCTGAACGTTTTTATTTATATGCAAAGCTTCACTCGCTGCGACTCCTTCAACATCCCAAACTGTCCTTTTGAAACACTATCTGGTTACTTCTGCAGCAAAACAATGCAGTTTCATCCTCTCGTCGATATGATGAGCTGAAAGTGAGTTCTCTGAAAGTGAGACCTCTCAGTTCCACCCTTTTATTTCTGTTTTTAACACCTTGCTTGAGACAAAGGGCCAGGGATGAAAAATGGCTGTATGCCTCTGAGTGCTTCAAGAGGAGGTCACACAATAAGGCTTTGTGGCTTCAGCTCGCCGCCATGGTTCAATAAAACGCTTTGATATGAGGAATAATGTCTGTGTGTGTCAAAGGGAGAAAGAGAAGAAGAAAGGAAGAGGGATGAAAGAGTCACGTTTAATGTCTCCAACAGTTTGGGGTTGTCTGATGTCGACCTGCTCTGCTTTTTATGGTGAAGTACAGTTTAGTCTTGGTAACAAATACTGCTGATTCCACAGTTGGTAGATGACGTGTGCAGCCGGTTAGAGCAGGAGTAATTATACCTACAAAGATGAAAGGCCTCAGAGCTGATCCATTACTTCTCAGATGTATAATTAATGAGTTTATGAATAGGTAGGCCTATAACAGGGGAGGCAATTTAAGGAACAGTTGCAGAAATCTATAACTACAATCTACTCCAGTTTTATTCTATCGGAAGTATAAAAATCAGGAATCTTCCCGACGGCTGTATAATAAAGTTGGTGCTGGTCAAGTAAAGCAAATGTGGAAAGGATCACAACAGGGTTGTAAACAGAAGCTCTGGGACAACTTCAACTGATATTCATTTGGGTATTTTCTGAAAGTAAAAGGGAAAAGCAGAAGTTCCAGGGTGCAAACGTCATTTCCATTTTTAGCGAAGTGACTCTACAGATGGCAAAGACGCTCCATGAGTCCATCCGGTACTTCAGTCCAGACTGAAATTTGTCAACAAATATTAGATGATTGCAAAATGTTGTACAGACGTTCATTGTCCCCAGTCGTAGACAGCGTTTCACAATGTTTGTATTTTCCCTGTGTCTGGGGAAATTCTCTGCCTCCTCATGTTGTTGCTGCTGTCGACTGCTGTTCTGTGGCTGCTTTGAGCTTCAGTATGTTGGTGTTCACGTTTGCTATCTGAAATAGATATCCCATTCAAGGAACATGAACGCCACACACCATTTAACACAATGTCATCGTGGACTGACCTTTCTGCATCTCCAGCTGTGACTGACTGACCAGCATCCCAGGTCTTTGTTGACAATATGAATTGTCCTGTTGCACCGCCACAAGGTTTACATTGTAGATATTGAGTGAAACGTCTAAACAACGAACGAAGGTTGTTTCAAACATCCAAGTCCCGCTCAGGTTGAAAAATAATAACCTCGATGACAACCTGATCTTTCTTTCTTCTGTCTTTTCAGGCCAAATATTTAAATGTCACAATTTGGTTTACAAAAAATTAATACGAAAAGTAAAGACATTCCCGTCAGAGTCAGCTCTAAATTTGTTTATCCCGGCCGGCATGCTCGCGGCTGAGCTCAACTGAACTGAGAAAGGAACGAATCAGTTCATGAAGTGATTCCGTTCACTTCGTTCACTCAAAAGATTTGTTCGTTCGAACGACACGTTCAAGACCGACACAACACTAGAGGGTTGCACAAATATAACTTTAACCTCACAACCTCAGAGCAGACAACTTGTGTGCCAGACCCCAGGTTGGACCCCAGGTTGGACCCCAGGTTGGACCCCAGGTTGGGAACCACTGGTTTAAAACACTGCCTCATTGCAAAAACCACTATCCCCAAAGTATTCATCGGCATGCTTACATCAGCCTTCATCCCTCGCTTGTGTAACGCTCGCCATTTTCTTTCCTTCCGTTGTAAATATGGTTTTGCATAAACCCAAATTTGTCCAACATTTCCAAACATGAAATCAGTGTCAAATGTTTGTGTCTTTATGAGGCTCATATGACATTAACAGTATCATAAACCAGTAGAGTAGTTACATTCTTATCAGCCTCACTGCTCAGTAAGTAGCAAACTAAACACGCTAAACCAAAAGGGCGAATGCTAAACCTTAAAGCCTTCCTGCTCTTGTGAACACGGTGAAAGCATTTCGCTCAAACTATGTACAGCCTCACAGATTAGCCATTAGCATGCTAGCTGTTAATGAAACGTAGTTTTATTCTGTCACAGTATTTCAGTCACCGTTAAAACCATCTTTTCCCTCACAGGGTTTTAGGGAGTCGATACACCAGCCGTCCCTAAACGACCAGACGAGTTCAACAACTTATGATGTTGTCAGGTTCATTCGGGGCGTTTGCGAGGGCTCGTTCTTTACACTGATTCCTGTCAGTTCTAAACGACGTATTGAATAAATCATTTTAACACCCATACTTCTGACAGGCCCAACCCAGGACAGGCTGCCAGAGCTCAGAATAATGCTGCCAGGCTGACTGAAACATACTGTATCTGTAGCCTAATTTTCCTTCTTCATTTAATTTTGCTCAGCTCTCTTTTTACGCTGCTCGCTCTTGTGCTTTGCTTGCAGCTCCAACACTGTCAACTGTTTAGATTATGTACATGTTGAGTCGACAGAAGGTCTGTTTTTCAGTGGAAAAAAAATGGGCTTGGTCAACAGTTAAAAGATGCCTTTGGGTCAGTTTGGAGTTCTCAGACAGAAATAACAAGTCCTGTCCTCAAACACATTTCCACAAGATCTGAAACGGGCTGAATGAACAGCGACGGGAACAGAATCGGGAGAGGGCGGAGACTCCTCCAGTCTCTCTCCCAGCGAGAGGAAACCTGAGCAGGGTCGGTACCGCGCTGGAATCTACCGCACTGGCATCTGCCGGAGCCAAAACCTCATTCTGGAAGTTTGGAGAGCGGAGCGGAGTGACAGCATTTCCTGCATCCATTTAGAGTCCCACAATATGGAAAACATTTAGACCTCTTCAAGAAGAAAAGTCAAGTCATACATTGGTTTCTGGTGGTATTTTGGGTAGAAGCGAGTTTTTGTAAAAGGAAACCTTTTATCTGCGAACAATAACAAATTGAAACCAGAAGGGGAGCTGGTTTGATTCTTGATTGTGTGGTCTCTGGGCAGAATTGTTCTTTGTTATGGATTTGTAAAATGAATTACATGAACATTTCTATAAAAACAGTCAAACATCCTCTGTGTCTCTGCAGCTATTGTCTGGGTGGTTTGGCTCTGTGCCAGGATAACCAGGCATGATATTTACACTAACCACTGCTGGACCACTATTTAACCACCATATGTTGTATACGTTCTCACTGTTTATAAAACTGTAACTGCATCCTTCTCAAAAGTATGCAGGGAACAAAGCCTTCCTGTTTAACTCCAGAATCATTCCTGAATCGTGTTTATTTAATTTGCTCAGCGTTAATGAATATGAAACACCCAAGTGCGGTTTTCTGGAGCTCATCATGGTTTGGTTTCAGGTACCTGTTCTGGCCTCCACAAACACGGATGGAAATCTCCCCACAGACTCAAACAGAGGCCACCTGCACAGCAGCCTAGTTGACTGTAGTAATGCCACCACCACCCACCTGTATGTGAAAGGTGGCTGATGAGCATATAGTGTGATATGCCATGTCTCGCACAAAGGTCAACCCCGGACGTGTATGTTTAATGTTTAATGAGGTGTCGGGACATTTTTGAAACATGGTTGTCTGAACAAAACCCGCCACAAAATGAGACCTTATCGAGAACAATACGGTCACAACATTTAATTGAACAAAAACAAATGTTAAGTGGAGATATATCAAAAATAACATTTTAACATATCCTCAGTTTGCACACATTCATATGTGTTAACAGAGTTGACATTATAAATGCTGTAAATCTTTTTTTTCTGTTGAAAGCAGCATTCTCTGAAAGTTTCCCGTTCCACACTGACATGTAGAACTAGAAAAATATCAACATATTATTGTGTGAATGACTGTTGAGCCATTAGTTTGTTTTTGTACACATGTTCAGCCATTTTATCATCATGCTTTAAAGGCTGCATTTTCATTGGTTAAAAGTGTTCAGTAATATCAGCATATGTTTGTCCTGTGAGAACCACGTACCTCTAAATCAAGACTGTTTTATGATGATGTGATTTGTGATTATTTACGTCATTATTTGGCAGAAACCTCAACTTTAAGTCGATTGTTGTAGAAAAAGCACAGATATATGATCTTTAGAATAAAGGTCAAAGATGACATGTTGTATATTCAACCTCGGTATTCATATGTTGGATGTGTTTGCGCCAATGTGTAAGTCGTTTTGGGAGTGAACTCAAAATATTAAACAAAATCTTGCGACAGAGGAACATGTGAACGTTAACTACCAGCAGCAAAAACATGAACTATGGGAATATGTCAAAAGTTTGAGACATTTTGAGTAATGACGGATAATTACAGAGGAAACCTTCTGTACATTTTCTGATTGATTAGCTCACAGAAACCATTCAATAAATTGTCCGTCCGTCACTTTCTTTGACCTTCTCCAGTTGGTTTCTCTGCCTCGGGGATCGGGACCCTTTTGAGGAAACCGTCAGGTGAATCGCAAGAATAAAGCTCTTCGGGTGATCTAAGGGGTTAAACGGGAGTCGAAGAGTCTCTTGGCTGCTTGTCAAGAGGCGAGCAGCTTCAGGCGGTACTGGTCGCGGCTCACAGCAGCTGAAAGAGAAGGCTGTCTCCAACGCCTCCCCCCCTCCTGTGTCTCTGTCTCCATATAATTACACTATGGCTGACAGACATGGTGCTTAAAGTAACAAAACAAAGACGGACTGGAAAATAAACAGCACCTCAGTCATTCACTGAAGGGCTGGGCCTGGGATGTGTACATTGCTGACTTTTATACTAATAGTTTAGTGGAGACAGGAAATAGTTTACAGTGAAAGCAAAGTCATGTTGTTGGAAACCATAAAGGTGACAGCCGCTCATCCTATTACTCATTGCTGTGTTTTAATGAGGAAACAAGAGGCTCAACCACAACTGTCGTTTCTGTTTTATTCACAGTCACACGAGTGAGTCATGTTTGTTCAGGTTGTAATTAGTTTACAGTGACTTCATGCTCTGAATTTCAGAAACACAACTGACAAAACCCAGCGGATGGATGTTTGTGTGAGCAGATGCATACAAGGTTGTTTGTGTGAGAGCGGAGGTGTAAATGTTTGCTGGAATGAAAGAGGAGCGAAGAGGTGGAGGTGAAGAGGTGGAGGTGAAGAGTGCAACCTGACACTCTATAACGCTGTCGATGTCCTGAACATTGGAATTAAGAATTAACTAAATGATAAATGTGATGACGATCATTAAACATTATTTTGATTGACGTCACGTGTAATTAACCAATAAATGCATCGACAGGAAATTCAAGTGTCAAGTAAACTCACAGATCATCTGCTGGTTACAGCTCCCAGATCAGTTTACCATCCGCTCTCTCGTAACAACATAGTGAGTTAAGACTGGATTAGTTTACCTTCTATATTCAGATTCAGACGTTTTTACCACATCACATGATGCACAAAAACATGATGCAATAGTGCGTGGATCTTGATGATAAGCATTGATGTGTCCCATTCAAAGGCAGGACCCAAACGCAGACACGGAAGCAGGCAGGCGGACTCACCACCAGCAGTGAGCTTTAATGAAAGCTGAAAAGCAAAAAGAGAAGTTTACAAAATGCTGGTAAATTAAGAGAATTAAGTTAAAACAAAAACAGATGACAAAGCATAAATCCAAGGGAAACACAAGGAGCACATGAGCAGGGGAAAGACACAGGAGCGCTGGATTAAGGTGAGACAGGGCGATGCGAGGACGAGAACTGAACAGACGGACCAACAACGAGTGAGGGAACGACAGGCTTCAATACAAACTAAACTAACTCAGGGATGAGAAGCAGGTGGAGAAAGACTAGACACAGGGGAGTGCTAATGAGACAGATGTGAGACAGGTGAGGGGAAACAATCAGCGCAGGAAACAGAACACCAGGAACACAGGTGAGCAGGACGTAGACAGTAGCAACACACAAGAGGAAATGAACAAAAAATTGACAAAATAAAACACAAAACGTGACACAGTGAGTGAGTGAGCACAATGTCGTGCAGATTCAAGCAAAAATCCAGATCTTGCAGAGTATAATTTGTTTTAATAGAGAGTAGGGTGTTGTACTGTGTCAGACACTGAGAGCATACCTTAATAGTTTTGGTATAAATGTATATCCCAATGGATCCAAGATCTGCTGGGAGAGTAAACGAGACCACAATCAGCAGCTGAAAGTTTTTTTAATCGTATTCCAAATGACGCCTGCTTAAATTCTGGTTAATCAGTCACGGGTGGTTTAAAATCTAGAGTGATGCACAGTTATCCAGTTTGATTTTATCCGGCCTGATTGAATTAATGTTTGTTTGGTTGAATAAACAAACATAAAAAGTTAAACTGATAATATTATCATCAACTTAACATTCTGAAAACATGGCTCTGAGCCTTTTATCACAGAAGACATTTTGACAGGTCACTGTGGGAAACACACAGGCATAAATGATAAATGTAGTAACGGCTGAAAATCATTTAGCAGCTTCAGTTTGAGGATCCTGGTGTTGTTGACTCAGTCTCGTGACTTACTGGGACGTTTGAAAACAACAGGTTATCAGTCTCATCTGTGGTTTTCAGACTACACCGAGTCCAAATGTCCCAAATGTGTTAAATCCACAATCAACAATTTTGACTTAATGATGAACTATTGTTTTATAACTTAATTAAAAAATCTTTACTCTTGGCGAAAAGCTTCTTCATGGCAGTTTTCTTCAAACCAGTGTCATTATTGTCATTATTGTAATTATTGTAATTGTCTGAACCAGACTTGATAATGTTCCTGGTTAACCAGCGTGGCATGTCTGCAGTGTACTCGCCTTTGTTTTCTTAAAGTTACCTGAGTTAATTAAACTCATTAGCTGCAGTCTGCCGCTCAGCCACAGACATTTACCTTCATTCCTGAGGCAGGGTGTCTCTCCTTCAGAGTGGGTGTAACTGTGAAAAGTAAAAGTTTCCCTGCAGTCAATCTATCAGGGCTTGACAGTAACGCCTGAAGTGAAACATTCACTCCGTCCATCACAGAGGCAGAAGAGGACTGAGAGGAGGGGGCGACAAGGGCAGCAGCTGCATGTGGCGTTGTGATGCAGTTATGGTGCAACAGTTCCAAATCCATGGCTTAGATTAACAAGTCATGGATGACATTTTAATTTAGGAGATACAGAGGCAAATTATAGAATCTAGAATTTCAGAACATCAAAAACAACGTGGACAGAGTGATGAGAGAACAAGTTTGATGCTCGGTGCCGTGCCTTCAGATTCTGGCTGCCCTGGGGTGCGCCTTGAGCTCAGACCGACTAAAGACCACTGCTCCAGAAGACGCTTCATCACCCACTCATCTTGCTCGAGGACACCTCAACATGCAGCTGGGGGTGCCGGGGATTTGAACCAGTGCCCTTCTGATTACCAGACGACTTGCTCTACCTCTTGAGCTGCAGCCGAACTGTATACCAAAGACAATCCAGCCACTGAAAAAAGATTTCAAGAAATGGGAAAGGAAATGTGATGTCATCGTGTTTCAACCATTAAGGGGCGTTCAGACTGAACGCGATAGACGCAAATTGAGCGGCAACTCTACATTGAAAATCAATGTAAATGGCATGATGACACGCTATTCAGGTGGCGGTGGCGCGACTGGAGCGTCCCGGCGAATTAACGTCTGAAGCGTCTGAAGCAACGCAAAGGACAAGCTAATTGTAGCTGTGTGTGGGCACCCGGTGCTCAGCCTGAGGTACCGCTGGAACCGGTTGTCATCCAGACAGAGCTCCTGGAGGAGACAGTGAAATTCTCTGTGCGTCTCCGGAGGACTTCATGAATCCAGACACGACGGCGAGTGGTTTTCCGGCGTTTCTGGGACTTGTACAGCAGGTACAGTGCAGCAACGGTGGTGATATCAGCCATGATCGACGTGGAAAGAGAGCGGGTTGAGAAATACCGGTTCAAAAATGAGCGGACAAGTGCGTCGTCTTTTTTTCCCCCTGAGCGTCAAGCACGACAATCGCGAATGACGCGAATAGTCCAATATGATCAAGTGGCGCGATACAAGCGTCTCAAGCGATTGTATTCGCGTCTGTCACGTTTGGTCTGAACGCAGCTTTGGGTCGTCATCAGGGCTCCAAACAATCAACACCATGTTACCCCACATAAAAAGTGGCTTATATATACGTTTATATCCAGTGTAGTTGGTGTTTCACCGTTTATAAAAGCCCGACGAACCAATGACCATAATTGCTTTTTCATGCAGTCGTGGTACCGTTAGGAGAGAGCAAGAAATAGATAAATACTTTAGATGTGATGCCTGCAGTGCGCTACAGAAGCATTAGTTAAAAACGAGTCAGATGAGACCCATCACTTATCTATTTCAGTGTGTGTATGTGTACCAATGGACGCTTTTAAAGAGATGTTTGGACATTTTCCTGCCATGTTTCTGTGCAATAAAAGCAGGTATTTAAAGCCGAAACATAAAACATGTCACAACATAAAACTGAAGATTAAACCTAAAGAAACATAATGTTCCACCATAAATAACCTTGTAAAGATTCAACATGTGTAGCTGGTGGATAGATAAACTGGAAACAACTAGTAACTGAACTGAGCTTGAACTCCGTTTGTACCCAGATCATTGGAACATAAATTTATTCTGATGTGTCTTCTGTTATTAAAATGACTGATGAGGTAAAAGTGACTCAGTGCTTTGGGCAGCTGAGTCACAGAGGCGTCTTTAATCAGCTCCGACCTCGCTGGATGTTTACTCTTCACTTTCTGATGACTCGGCAAGCACCCTCCACGTTTCAGCATAATACCTTCAGATGTTTTTAGCATTGTAGCATTTTCCAACACTGCACCTTCAATCCTGGACGACATGCGGCGAGCAGACAGAAATATGTGCGCAAGCCTCGTCTTCATCTAACAGATTTATGGGTTTTCAAAAAAACTGCCTATTGTTTCATGGTTTAGACCCAGTGGAAAAACAACCTGGGACTCGGCTGTCTTCATTCTTTGGTTGTGAGGCTGACATTAATAAACAGTGATGATCAATCAACAACAAGACAGCGAGGAGACGTCTGAGCTGTCTGCGGTTTCACACAAGAGGGCTCGCTAACAGCCGATGTATCGATCCACATGCACTCTGTGCAGCAAAGTGACAAAACACTGTCAGGATGATGATGACGGTCCGATGAGGAGCTATAGTTGTGTGTTGTTCTCTGGTGATCACTTGTGCTGCTTCGGATTCCTGCACTCATGAGATACTTCAGAGCTGGATCATCACCTGGAGACAGCGGTCTTCAATATCTGGATCAGGATTGGTTAGATTCATGAGGTTACGTGTTGGGCTTTTTTTAAATCCTAAGGTTTAATTTTACAATTAACATAACGTATGTGAGGCAGTCAGTGAACTTAGTAATGTTATTTTCTCTTCCCCTTAGTGCTATTTATCCACCTAGACTGTTTTGATGTGAGATGCAGAGTTTTGGAGCCTTCTACTGAATATAACAGAACTAGTTGTCACTCAGCTTGTGGTGCACAAAGTGCCTAAAAAAACACACTGGAAAAAACTCTACAGTATTATGTCTTTCCAGAAATCATGACCTCGTTACTCCAGATCATCTGTAGACCGCTGACGTCTATGTGACATGTAAATGTATCACAAAATAAAAAAAAAAATCTGTATTGACTCATTTGTGCCACAATGCCAACTATGTATGGATTCATAACTTTTGATTTCTTGTTACCTTCCTTTCACAGAATAAAATTCTAACAAGTACCTTCTATTTAGATCCATCCTCGCATCAAACTACAAACGTTAATAAGCATAAATTAACACATTTCAACTGTAACATTTGACGAGGTTTGTCCACTTCAGTCTCAGGACTGGAATTTTGTTTTTGCTCTAATAAATGTATCGTGCTTTTGCTATGACTGGATGACAGAAACAGGTCTATGGAAGAAGCCAGCAGGTCTAAATTAAGCAGAAGGGAGTATAATGTGCTGAAAACCTGAAATGTAACGTCCCAACGTGAGGACGCTGTGTCTCAGGAGACTAAACTCTGCATGTGAAGAACATAAAGCACGAGTGATTTGCAGGTAAAGAGAGCAGACTTGCAAACACACTGCTCCTCGGGGCCATCACTCATCTTGTTTGCAGCAAAAACAGAAAATGTCTCCATTAATTACCCATCCCCGATGCATTCATTAACATAATTATAACATCATAATCTGGACAGGGATAATTATATGGTGAAGGGGTGGAGCCGCAGAGCCAGCGGCAGAATTTGCCCATTTTCCTTCAGTTCACTGTGAGGTCAGCACACACCGCAGCCCCGAAGACGAGGGCCAAAAAACCCTCCTCCGTGTGCCGCTCGCTGCCTGGGATCCATTTCATCGTCTCCGTGACTCTGAGTCCTGACAAAGGAAAACAATTAAGACAGGAGACCGGGTGTTTTCAGATGAGAAAACCAAAAAAAGAGATGGAAGAGAAACACGGTACGCTTTTTGGACGAGTTCTGCCAGCAGCGCCTCTCCCACCCCGCTCCCTCCTCTGAATCCTTCCATTGTATCCCGACCACAAATCCCACACTTTGCCTGGAAAAGCAGAGAGGAGACTCGACTGAAATATACATTGGAATTTTTGGGGGTTGCATGGGAATGCCCAGAGCTTTTCGAGCTTTACTCAGTTTTGAATGTTGTTACATACAAATCAGAGTTAAGAAGGGAGGATACTGTTCATCCTGCGCACATGTGTGACTGCTCGTTGTGTCCTTTCCTCTGTGACATGGTTCTGAACCCAGGAGAGAGAGATCTCTGAATGCTGTAAGGCTTCACTTTTCCTCAGGAGTGCTGCGACTTTGTAATCAACCCCTCTTTACTTTTACAGCTAAAGTTAATTACAGGTTTCAGCGAGCAGCCTGGAGAGGTTCAGGGTCACAAACAAAAATGCCAGACTGCCAGAGCCGAGCGAGGCGCTGCTTCTTAAGCTCTCTGGAATCGTTCTTTAACTGCTTACATCGCTTTTTCATCTCACTGTTCTTGCTCTAACACAAATATGAGTTTCCATAAATGATTGTGTTGTTGAAAGACTCAACAGGATGCCATTACGCTCTAAACACAGAACTTTCTCCGAGCAGAGTCAGTTTGAGCCCCGCTGTGGTTTGTTGTGTAATCTCTCAGTTATGCACTTTATTTTCTTACCACTGGCACAGTGACGCCTCCAACTGTTTTCCATTGCCACTGATCCCTTT
The DNA here is from genome assembly GCA_903131615.1 of Diplodus sargus. Classification (NCBI taxonomy): domain Eukaryota; kingdom Metazoa; phylum Chordata; class Actinopteri; order Spariformes; family Sparidae; genus Diplodus; species Diplodus sargus. The sequence goes on along the minus strand of CAEMYA010000003.1, from coordinate 1,273,603 downwards.
TAATGCCAAGAAGATAGTTAAACTGGATTATGAGTCACACGGTTTGAACATTAAAGTATGTAGTACATACGTTACGAAAGCTTGTGCATACGTACTGACACAAAACATCAAAACATCCGAGCCTGAAAGTTCATTTTTGGCTTTTAGGAACAGTATAATGAAAGAAATCTAAGCTCAAATTTCCACTTAGCTTCTCAGAGCTTTTACATGCATCTCACGGTCTTTACTACAAAATATCTCATTACAGTAAACTGGTCATTGCACTCAAACATACATGCAACCACATAAAAACGCCATTATACATGTTCAACAAAGATGAATAATCACACAATATGAATTTACACATGCTGCAGTATTTTTATATCTGTGCCACATCAGGCAAATCATACTGTACCACCTTTGTTTCCCAAAGCAGGACCATGAAAATAAATATAAAGGTAACAAATATGGAGTATATCATACTAAATACATTCTGATAAAAAACTATTCTGCTTGTTTTATGCATAATATCTGCATTTAACATCAAGTTTTGTCTGAGTGTCACTGGCAACGTGGTCGTCTTCACACTGGGGTTCTCTCAGAAGATTTCTTCTCCCTGATCTATAAGAAGTAATGTGACTTTGATTAAATGAAATCACGTCGTGTGTAAACTCAGTTTGTTCGAGGAGGACCTTCACCCATTAGAACAATTTTCTCTTGAGAAAGTGGCAGAATGTTTTTTTACTTGAGCAAGAAACCCCTTGAATTCATTCACTGTTTGCACTTATTTTTGACCAGGCGTTGTTTCCAGAGTCCCTCAGCGAATAAAGCTTGTGTGATCATGTCACCTCGAGCTAAGTTTTACCTGACAAGGTGAGTGTTTAACCATCTTATTGCACTGCTGCAACACACACCAGATAACATCAATCATCCTGACGTCACCATGTTTATGTTCTTTTATTCACTATGATAAAAAGTGATGAAAGCTTTGTTGCAGCGGCGTTGGCTTTGTTTTATGAGTGATACTGAAATAGAAGATAACTGAAGATTTCCTCAGTATTTTCTGTCTTCACAACATCCCCAGTGGAGGGTTCATGCAGCTTTTAAAGAGTCACAGTCTTTGTCATGACATGTTTTATTGTTACTACACATTAATTTCATAATTATATGATGTTTCTTAATTTTGATGCCAGAGGACAACAAACAAATAAGGTGCTTTGATAGTTCCGTTTCAAATACTGAGAGATTTTTGGTTCACATGAGCGAAGATGAACTTTCGAGCATTCACATGAGTGACTTTGGTCTGGGATGTGATTCTCCTTACGGTGAGAGGTGGAGGAGCCTCCATGTCCTGCTCGTTCAGGAGGGGCACACAGCAACCACACCCAAACAGTGCAGTGGGTGTGGCAGCTGGATGCCTAGAAAACGTATACTAAACCATGTGTACAGCGAACAAAGGCCTAAACTCAGAACACAAAGACCAAACAAAAAGAGCGAGAAAGCTGTCTTTAAACGACCGAGCTTATGTAGGCTTCAAGCACGTGATGTAACTGTCAACGCGGTGGGAGGGGCCAGACCAGCAGGTAGAACCTGAAAGCAACACAGAGGCTCGTTCAATGGATGTCACCCAATCAGAACCGCTAACACTTCCTGTACGGACCGGAAGGAGCTATACTCGCCAATCCTTTCTCTGGAGACCCCCATCTTCTTTCATTACCCTCTGCTGGTCACCTTCCTTCAGACGCCCTGCAGGGACGAATTAGATTAGATTTCGTAGGAAAGGGGCTGTAAAATCTGCCTCCCCGTCTTCTCTGCTGATTCACAGGGGTTGGGGTGCACAGACTCCTTAAGGTGCAGGGCAAAAGAGAATGAATGAATGAGAAGAGCTACATATTACTTGCCACAGATACACACAAGTTTACACTAGAGGGGGACAATTCTGTATTATTTTGTTATTTCCATCCTATAAATGTCACCAAAATGCAGGAAACACAGTCCTTGAAACTCTTTTGCTGTGGTTTCGAAATCCTCACATTTTTGAGGTTGGCAAGTATGAAAGAAGCATCTAAGATTACAGTCATAAACCTCTACGTCAAAGAATACAACTAGATACGTCGGGCAGAAGCACATGAGACGACCACAGAGAGCTTCATTTAATACAAATACTTTATTGACAACGTGTGTATGGCATTACCTTTTGATGGAATTGCTAAAACATGAGAACATAAACCAGGTTTGTTTTATCTGAACAGTTTACAAAATGACACTGAGAAACCGTAATGCATATATAGAATCAAAAGTGCATATTCTTGTTCCTTTTACTTTGTCCATATACACATTACACTATACATAAATAATTGCATTGTAAAAATGACTCAAGTATTTACATGTATAATATATTTTATATAATATATAAACTTTATATTAAATCTAGGTAGATTACAATAAGGATACTGGGTCAGGTGAGTCTGTGAGTGTCTGTGTGCTATCTGGGGTTGTTGAGTAGCACCTCCAGCCAGCACGGACAGGAAGTGATGAACTGTCTGGAGTAGCAGGGGCCCCATCCTTTAGCGAAACTGATGCGAACACTGTGGGGGTCCCAGGGCCCCTCGTGGCTCTCTGGCTTCATGCCGTGCTCCGCCATCCAGCTGGAGCGCTCATAGTCAAACACCTTGAGGGAGAAGCCCGGCATCACCCTCTTCACACTCAGCCCTCGGGCACTGGGTGGGTCCAGAGTGGGTGAGTGGATGAACACCGGGTGCTGGCTGCGGTTGTACACCCACACTCCGTCCGGCTCGCGGCTCAGCACGATGCCGTAGCCGATTTTACTGCGAATCTGCTGCACGCTGCTGCTGCCGCTGCTGTTCCCTCCGCTTCCATGGCTGTGATGTCCATGAAGACCCGATGTGCCGTGTCCGCCTGGGTCCTCCCGGCGGCTGTGGTAGGCGTTGGCGTGGAGCTGGCCAAGGCAGAGGCCCGTGCCCTGAGGTAGGTCATAGAAGATGTTGAGCGAGGGCTCGTAAGCTGGATAGAGGCGACCCACGCGCGTTCGATGCTCCCAGTAGGCGACGCTGCACCAGTGGGAGCGATGTCCGCCGGATGTCGAGGAGCCGATGGAGGTACCAGTGTCTGTGGAGAAGAAAAGAGGAGGAAGGGTTAAGGTTTGTAAAGTATTGAGTACTTATTTTTCTGACAACTTCTGACTTTCCTCCCCACATTTGATCACAAATATTGATGAATCAGTGCAAGAAACAACAACTGAAAAAAACAAGATGGGAACAGATAGAGAGAGAGATTCAAATGGGGAGAAAGGGGCCTGTTAGTGTCTCATGGGGAGGGAGGAACCAGCGTCTGAGGGGAAGAAAAGAGGAGGAAGAATTAATGCTTACAATCTCTGATGGCATTAATTCCTCTGGAGGGGAGGGGAATGATGTGTTGAAGGGGAGGATGGGAGAGGAAGTCCGCAAGAAAGCATGAGCCACACTATCGGATACTCGTTCTCTGTTTTTGGCTGCTATCTGATTACAAGGGCCTGAATCATCGATATTATTACCCAACATCGTTATTAAAAATAGTGGTGAGCCGTGTGTCATGATTTATGAGGAGTTTACATCATCAGTGGGACTTTGTGGTGTTTTCATCACCATGAAATACCACAAGACAAGTGTTTCTTCACGCGTTATGACTTAATTAGATGAGTGTTCAAAGACATGAACATTTATTAATCATCGGGTGCCAAAACTGAAGCTTAGTGATGAGGTCAGGGGCCAGAAACAAACAGCTACCGTATCATATCATTAAGATGCAAGTTCCCTTAATCGACTGTCGCTTTAATGGAGGAACCTACATATGTAAAGAGAAATATATCACAGCATTAACGGCGACTTATGTGACTTTTTCAACAGAAACATCTGCGAGCAGAATCCCACATTCTGACGGGTCAACTCTGGCCCGCAGGCTCCACTTTGGGCAGCTGTGCTTTAAAACTAGAATGCTATTGCCATGAGAACTCTAACAGTCCCATTGATCCTACTGAATCCGTCCTATTGATTCAAGTCAATACTCAGGACTTCATTTTAATTTACTTGACAAAGGAAAATAACTCATCCAGCTGATTAATGTGCAAAACTCAATACACGTAGACACAAGATATTTCCTCATTTAAAGTATACAAGTATACTTAGCAAAGTACTTAAAGTATCAACAGTTAAGTATAATAATGTTCCCTGTTGTCAGTGTTTGTAAAACTGTCGTATACAGTGAATGTGATCAATAAAAAGTACACACATAGTGAAAATACTTCAGTGCCTCGAATATCTAAGTGCAGGAGTTGAGTGAATGTACTTCGCCACATTCCTCCACTGTTTGTGATCCGCGTTTCCGCGCTCATTAAACCACTCAGTGACCCCTCAAGCGTCAGCCCTCACCATGTTTCTCCACTCATTTATTCATGCTTCTCCTCACTCATCTGAGTCTAAACTGCCAACGCTGAACAGCCCACTTCCTCCTCTGACATCCCTCATCGTCTCCCTCCATCACACTCCTTCAGGTCCGCAGTTAAAGAGGAGGTGGAGAGCGGTGGAGAGAGGAGTCGGGGCGGGGGGGGAAGCATTCAGCTCTCTGTCAACCAAGCGCAAGCCCATGAACCCTTGAACCCCCAGCCCTCATGCTATCAGCTCACATTAACTCCCACACAGAGTGATGCCATTATTTTGCTCCAGAGACTCTATTGACACAGAGGATTTAAAGACCCATGTGCCTGTGGCCCCATTCCTTTCATATTCCCGAGAGCACCCCCTCTTCATCCGCCAGGGGCTGGGGCGGCTGCCGCGCTTCTCCCGTTAACAAGCTGCTGCGTTCGGGTGAAACTAGACTGAGATTAGGCTAGGTGTGTTATGTTTGCACAGCGGCCATTTTTGTTTTCGGGGGGGGGG
>CAEMYA010000003.1:1248304-1268674 GCA_903131615.1 Diplodus sargus | reverse complement strand
GGGGCAGAAGAAGAGGTGGTGGTGGTGGTACGTGAAGCTGCTGGGAAGAGCAGGAGGAGATGTGTGTGTGTGGGTGTTTGTACGCAAACACCCACACACACACACACACACTAGATGATGAGATAGGGCCTCACACAAGCACACGTACACACACAAATTGGGCCCTCTGATCCAAACAGTATGACTATAACACACACACACACACAAAATTGCACTTCTCATCTGAGGCCCACGTGTGTCATTAGTGAATTCCAGGCTGGCAACTCCTGCGGTCTGGAGTTTTTTTTACAGCTCTCCAATAAGAGAGCAGGCTGCTCAGCTCGCAGGATCTCTCTCTTTCTCTCACTCTATCTCTTCCTGACTCTCTCTCTCTCTCTCTCACACACACACACACACATATAAAAAACACACAGACTTTTACAAGCCATGCTCTTCCCTGTAATAAGGTAACACAAACATGTCTGGGGAAACACAGGGAGACTTTATGAGCTCACGATCAAATTAATTCCCAGGACTTAAAACAAACTGGGACTTTTTAGGGTTTTTTAGACTTTGTGCACTTTAATTTCTGTCATATAATGAATGATGCTGCAGAAGATATAGTATTAAATCCTGCCTTTTAAGTGTTTAATGCATCCAGTGTTAGTGTACTGCAAAGAGAGAGACCCAAACTCAAGTATATGATGTGATTCTAGAGCTGTGACTAGTCGACTGAAATAAATTTGCCATACTTGTTTAGATCACTTTTTAAGTTTTCTGGTACCAGCTTCTTGAATGTAAATATTTATGACGGTAAATGAGGACTCTTTGGCTTTTGGACTCTTGGTCTTCGTGATCAATTCTGGGAAAATGGCCGAAACATGCTGGCATTCCTGCCAAGTTAAATAGAGCAACTGTCATCTTGTAAACATTAAAGAAACGTATCAACGGGAAGTGATGACGGACAGTTATGACAGTAGAAGTTAGCATGCTAATCAGCTAGCCTTCGCACATCAAACTTCATTTTCCACTTATATTTCTTTGTATCGAGGAGCATTGAGAGACAAATAAAACGTTGTGAAAGTTTAAAAGGTCATCAAAAGGCTGTGAACGGACAAATGTCACGTTAAACAGCACCAGAGTCTTCCGAGGATCGACTGATAAGCTGTGAAGTATAAAACACTCCATCATGATTTCCACAGTGTTTGACAGCGCGAGTGGTACAGCATGTCATGTCTAATGTTTCTGGCACCGTCCTTAGTGTCATCGCGCTCAGCCTGGCTATCATCCAGCTCAAGGTATAATGAGCTCGTGTGAGAATGGCGAGGGAGAGAGGGGGGGAGGAAGGGAGGAGGACGTCCGACGTCTTCAATGGAATTTTTTTAAAGGCGGGTTCAAGCTGGAGGTTATCAGTATGTTTATGTTAGAGTGGAGGAAGTCGAAAAACTGTGTGCGACTGCATGAACGTGCATGCCTGCGTCTGTATGTGAGGGCTGGCAGCAATTACGCCGTCCTGCAAGCGTTTAGGCCGACCACCATTTAACAGCTCTGTTTACCAATTAGATAAGTAGCCTTTGTTATTTCATTTCAAAATCACTGTCTGTTAGTGCCAATCTCATCCAAACAGCCAGCACGCCTCACGGTTGTTTTTATCCACGGCCTGAACAAAGGTGGAGAGATAAAGCGGAGGAATGTAAAACAACAGCTGTAATTAAATCACAGGAATCCACATCTTATACGTCGGGACCCGGTTTGTTTGTGAGCTGATAAAAAGCAGTAGCAATCACAGGTCAGAGGTCAGGCGGTCGGTTTCCTGCCAGCTCCACGCAGGCTGTCAGCTCCAAACAATAAGAGCAACACTCATCATCCTCGCTTCTCCCATCGCAAAGGAACAGTTAGACATTTCAGGAAATACTCTTATTTGCTTTCTTGCTGAGAGTTTGATGAGAAGTTTGATACCCCACTCTAGTCTGTACAGCAAATATGAAGCCACAGCCCGCAGATGGTTAGCTCAGCTTAGCATAAAGACTGGAGATGGGGGGGGGGGGTACACTTCAGAAGACCTCTAATTAAGGAGTTGTATCTCATTTGAAGAATTTGTAGAAAAGAGAAGTGTGGAAACAACAATTTGTAGTTTCATGGGGAGTGCACCAGATTATTTGTTCACAAGGAGACGGGACATCTGATAGTGTTTGCATTTTGCCCTCTGTGATGACAAGACTCCAGGAAGTCCCTCAACTGATCCTCTGCACAATCTTTACCCATGCAAATTAAATAAACAGGGCCTAACGTGTTTATTAGAGTCGTTTTACAAATTACCCACAAACATCTGGCTTTTGTCTCTTAACGTGAAAAGGTATAATTGACATTTGTTTCTGGGTTAAATGACTCTGAAGCAATTGCAGGTATTCATCTGCACCATCTCCGACTCGATACCTGTGATCGACACATGACGACCAGGGTGACGTGCTTTCAGGTGCGATGCTATGACAAGTGTTAATGTTGAGTTCGATGGCGCGTGAACTTGAAGCAGGGCTCGACCATTGTTCAGTCCACGTTGAGTTTGAAAAAGAGACTGGGCTAAAAGTTATTTAGTACCCAGTACCCATCATAACATGGCCAGTGACCTCCATGCTGCTTTCTGCCGCTTCCTGTTTTCCGGCACGCTTTTGACCTTTTGCAGCTCAACGCTACATCAGCTGAGAAACACGGACCCAAACTGTCACAGTGAGTGTGACGTGAAGCAGAACATATTCTTTTTACTCGCTACCTGTGTAGAGCCTATAAGACAAAACAAGATGGTATGCTTTCATTTTCTGGACAGTATCTTCAGTTTTTTGCCCCCAGCACCCCGCTGAGTTCGATGTCAGGTTTAATGCTGACAGGATGATCAAGACCCCAAATTTGTACCCTGCAAGAGTAATTTCCTGCATACAGGTAGCTTAATTTAACAAACACTTCATGACGCTTCTCTGTATAAAATGACCACACACACCTAATGCAAATATATACAACTAGAAAACTGGACTATTCTCATGTTTTACACTTCACATGTTCAATGTAGCCAGAACAGAGCCAGGCTAGCTGTTTCCCCCTATTTCCTGTCTTGATGCTAAGCTAAGCTAACTGGCTATAGCTTTGTGATCAATTCTATCATTAAATTCTCAGCCATAAAACAAATAAACATGTCTCCCCAAACTTTCCCTGTAAACTCGCTGCGCTTCCTCTCTGCCTGAGCAGAGGAGGCTTCCTCCTGCTAACCTTCACCTGCACGGAGAGGAGGAAAGTTGAGGGGGAAAAAAAGGGGGAAGTAGAGGAGTAAAAAAAAAAAAAAAAACAGAAAAGAGAGAGAGACTGGGTGAAAGAGGGAGCGGGAAAATGAGAGGGAGAGAGGGAGAGAACCTGCCAAGCATAACCAGCATTCACGGAAAAAATGAAGAGAGAGAAAGAGACTGTGAGAAAGAGAGGGAGGGAGGGAGACCCTCGTCTTTCATCCATTGCCAAGGATTAGATTCCCCTCCAGTTATTAGACTCTTCCACTGTGCTGAAAGAAGTGGGTGGGTTGGGGAGAGGGGGGGGAGGAGGGGAGGGAGTGTCGGGGGGAGGACAGAGGGACGAGAAGGGAGGCTAGAATTCGGCTACTGACCATTGTCGCTCGCCTCTGAGATGCTTTGTTTTGACTCAACTTCCTCAAATTTCCCCCTGAAGATTGAAAAAAAAAAAAAAAGAACTCGAAATAAAATAAAATGAGGGGGGAAAAAAAGAAAACACCCCTCCCTGGCTACAAATGGTAGGTTCTGTGTTGTTTGAGACAACTATCATTACAGAGCAACTTCAATCCAGCAAGCCACATTTAAGCTGGCGTCTCGACTATCTCTGCCATCAGAGGGCTGCGTTATCGCCAGACATGGGCTTTACAGTCCAACACAACGGGGCCCTCGCTCACAAACACACACACACACACACACACACACACACATTCTGGCATGCACACACACACACACACACACACACTCCTTCCCTCTCTTTTTCCATTGTAAAGTGGATTTTGTGATGACGCCTGCTGCAGCGTGCAACAAGACATCTTTCTCCGCTTCTCAGATAATAACACAAGAAATACAACTCTCAAACAGCCATCCATCATTTCATACAAACAGACGACCACATTCCTTAAACCTGCAGGTCAACTGAGCCGCAGGAAAGTTACAGCCTTCCCCCGGTAAAATTCCTAGGAAGACGTGTTTCGGAGGCAGTTTGGAAAGCTCCTCCAAGAGGAAGAGAGAAAGTAACCAGTTTCCTGCATTTCTGTTGCTGCTACTTCAAAGTGCCAGAAAACTTAAGCCAAGGACTGTCTCAGGATTGCAGACATCATCTCGGACAAACTCTGCTGCCGTGCTGTGCATCATCCACTGAGACATCGACGTCGTGTTGTCACCGAATGCATCAAACTACTGCAAATTTAAATTGAGCTGATTCTGACGGTTTCAGTTCAGCTGCATGATTGCAGTTAAAGACACAGTTTGCCTGTCGCACATCCGAACAGCCTGACTGCTGTTCTTCTTTTGAGCTGATATTCCCTCTGGATTAGAAACTTTACTGATTATGTACCATTGTTGACACTTTTCCTCTTTTATTTCGCTAAAAATGACCAGCTAGCTGTGGCCCATTCTGGTCCAAATATCCTGTGCTTCGAGCTCCCAGTCTGGACTGCTAGCTGCATGGCTAACTGAGCTAACTAGCTAAGGGAAGAGCTAGCAGCAGCTGGCAGTTACTTTGATTTGCTGCACCCTGTGTGTTTTGAGCATGAATTCAACAGGTGGACAAATCTTATATATTGCGTCCTTAACATTTGGAGAAAAAGTGATGGTTCAGAATCCAGGTTCTCCTCCTGTAAACATTTTGTTTTTGGTTCAATTGCAAAACTCAGAATGAGAAAAGTTGACTAAATAAATCAGTTTCTGCAAAGGCACTGGTTTAGCTGTGGTTCAAATGCTCAGTTCAGTGACTCCAGCACAAAGCTCTCATGAGGGCAGCTTGTTTTTTGCACTAGAGATCGAGAATTTGTCAGTGACTCCATGAAAAACATCTTACAAGTGAAGATTGACAATGAACTTGAATACCGACGATGCACCGCAGCTATTATAATTCCTATATGACGGCTAACTACCTCAGGGCTTTATTAGCTTAATGAGCTAAACGCACTGTGCGTTCTCGGCTGGTGGGGCAACCTCCTCGATTTCTGAACCTGAATTAATCTAAATAGAACTGACTGACAGACTGACTGTCTTGCTGAAGCAAGTTTGTGTCCAACAGCAACTGTTTTTAGTGCAACTTAGCAGGAGGAGGGTGTGGCCGGAGCTTAAATTATACTTCTACAGTATATTAAGGTGTCACAGCAGCCCCAGCATGAAGTGATTTATTGTTCTGCAGAGAATTTCCTCAATGTTGCTGCACCAGTGTTACGGTAGGACTGTTCAATCGATCGCGGTGCATTCCTGCTGTTCCTGATGTTCATTCATTCTACTTGTGACAGAAAAGGGTGGAAACGATCACATCAAAGTCAACGTTTAAGCTGGAAATGTCACTGCTAGAAGAGGGTGAGCTAAGATGTGGAGCATTTTTAATAACAGTCAGGCTGCTGCATGTTGTCTGCGCGATCAACACAACACGGCAGCTCAATCACACTCCGTGTTCAGCCCCTATAGCATGTGGTTAAACTTTCTGAGAGGTGCAGACAAAACCGGCTCTTTTACCTACAGGGGCACCGCAGCAGAGGCTTCAATCAGCCTTGATCAAGACACACTTTGCCGCTTCACGAAAGGCCATCCGTTATTTCTTAAGAACAACCAGACAATAGCTTCCCACTAACTCCTTCAAGAAAGATGATTTAACTCTGAACAGAGACACAAAAGCAGACAGAGAGAAGCCGAGCCGTGCAGTTGACAAGCCTCCCCTCCCAACACATTCCTGGACAGGCCCTCTTCCTCGACACTTCCTCCCCCCGCTCAGCCAGTCACTGGGGTCAAGTTGACAAGTCTCTCATTGAGCCTCACGTGGTCCGACTATATGGCCTTCACTCCTCACAACATAATTACACACATTTATTGGTGGAATGGATCCATTTGTTCCACTATGAAGAAGGAATTATGAAATTCCTTCTAAAACTTGATTTGGGAGAATTTGAAACTCTCTCAGTGCAGACGCGCTGATATGTGGACCGATAACACAATGCACAATCGCTATACATAACTCAGACAGTCAGGAGGTGCAGCGAGGACTGTGAGAACGACGTGTTACGAAGACAATGTGGATAAAAACAAGTGCCAACACATTCTGCATGAGGGTTCAAGACGTCTTTTTGCGTTTGTCCCTGATACTGTGAACACGTTAGTGAGCAGTTTCTTAGTTACACATTAAGTCCAGTATTAAACCTCTTTCAGTCTCCAACAACTCCTGAGAGAAATGTCTGGCTGGCACATTGTTCACTGGCTAGTTGCTAATTAGCTTATGGGAGATTTATTGCAGAAAACAGCTATAGTCCAGCTGAAAACTACTCTGAAAACACTAAAGCTGTGGCTGTGAAACCTAAACAGTGATCTGAAGGAGAGGAGCTGCAGAGTCTGACGTTCTGTGACTTCGTTGCTACCGCTCACATGACAAATATTCAGTTGATTGATTGTTTATGTGAAATATTGATTTATGCTGCATATCCACGATATATCCATAGCAATGAGAAGTTTCTAACTCGTTATGAAATCCTCTCAGTCTAACAGGATTCTATAAGACCTACATAAGCACTTTCTGTAGATTTACTACAATCGTTTTAAGAGCCCATCACTGGGTCAGATTCTGATGTATTCAGGTCCAATATGTCATACATTTTGAAATCATTTTGTATGATAGAGTCCTTAGGATGAACTGAAGAGTCTCACAGCCTGAGGAAAGAAGCTACTGTGTAGTCTGGTGGTGCAGCACCAAAACAAAGTTCATTTTGTTTCGTCATCATCATATTACAGACAGTGATTAATCTTACAGCGCTGAAAAAATACAAACAGTAGCTCATTGCTGACCAAGATCTTTACTACAGGAGGAGGGAGCGCTCACACTACTTTCGACCACAGGGGGCGCCAGAATCAACACAAAATCCCCTGTAGATGCTTTAGGTAGTCTTATCTAAGATTTTTAACAGATCTTTTGTGTATGATGATCATCGTTGTGCTCATTTAAACAGTATTTTGAACCGAGACTGGTCTGAGAATCACATTGCAAACAACAAATGTTGCTTCTGTTGTGTTAATCACAAATTATTCAGCCACTGCAAACAGGAAATCATCATTTGATCTATTTAAAAGACAACTTTTAACATCATTTCAGAATGTACCAGGATAATTTTTTGCCCAAACATGAATCGCACTTGCATTTATCATCTAGTCGTCCCGTGTTCAATCTCAGCATTGAGTAATGATAATAAGAGAGTTAACAGAGAAATGCTGTTAATTAAACACTTCAGCTTCCTGGTTGGACAAACAAATTTGGAGCATAAGAAGTTGCATTTTATATCTCTTTAACTGGGTTACGTCAGGGCTAGATCATCACATGACTGTACTCCACGATGCTCACACATGAGTTTGCAGTTTGCAAAATCTGATAGCGAAGCTTGAATAGTGCATGTGTTTGGTTGAACTCTCGGGTGAAGCACAAAAGCACACACATACGCAGTTGTTCTCGCTTACAACAAGCGGCTGCATCTGCTGAAAACCCTTGAAAATGTCACCTCCCTCAAACATACTTCAGTCTTAACTCAGCGCTGCTTTCAGCGCTCGCTGCACAGGCGACAGTTTCCAACATTTCTTAGAGTCAGAGCCTGTCGACATCTGCAAAGAATCTTTAGGTTCAGCAGCATGGCAGGATTCCATTAAAAGCCAAATTGCGGGTTGGCAAAAACTCTGAGGGAACAACGGAAAGCCACAGCCAGTCCTGTAATTTAAACCTTATTTTAAATTGTGATGGCCTGACAACATGGACTGAAAGAGAGGGGGCGAGAATAAGAGTTAGAAAGACGGAGAGAAACAGGATAAGAGACTGAGAGAGAGCGAAAACGTGTGTACAACAAACAGTAGAGGCTTCCAGGGCAGATGTCGAATTAACACCGAGACAAAGAGCTGTTAAAGTGGAATTAAACATGAGAGGGAAAAGAGACGGGGACGGCAAGACAAGGGAGAGAAGCTAATAAAAACATAATGTGATTCGTCACAATATCAGACCGTGTCTGCATGAGAATCAGGACTTCATCTGATGCGTAACACTTCTTAAATCCATGAACTTGGTCTGGAAATGTAAATGATATGCTTCTCTCAACACTGTGGTATCTGCCCGCACACTCAACAGTGTTAACACAAGTACATAAAGCAATGTTGCATCTATAAAGAAACCAATCACACCTCAAACCAATCACACTCAGACACCTTCAAGTCTTTGTTGAATTCCATTTTCTGGTAACCAACATGATGCTTGAGGCAGTTACATTTGTATGTTTGCCATTTTGGAAAACCAAGAATCTCAGTCTGCTGTTGTTGTGACTTTTCAGATTATAAAAAAAAAAAAAAACCTTTTTGCAGCAGATGATGGACAAACAATGAGCAGGACTTTGACACCAGAATGTGAGGTCTGCATCCTGAGTCCTGTCTGTGGTTTGAGGTCAAGGAGAGACTGTGGTTTCTGTCAGATGTTGACAATCACGTTGTGTTTCCCGATCTTAATCACTGCAGACATTTTCTGTATTAAACCAAGACCACAATCTTTCCTTAAACCTTGCCGGACTGTTGGCATTGGCTAAATGTTAACCATAAAAACTTTAATAACACTATAGTCAGTAGGAGCGGATAGCTCATATTTAATTTGGTTTTATATTTGGTTTTATTTCAGTGTATGATTTTCAAAACCAGCTCTACAAAACAATTAAAACACTGAAACACAAACTACACGTTCACATCATGATTGGAAAATGAGCAGAGCGAAGAAAAACTTTTAATACCTGTTAATGATAACATAACAAACTATGGTTTACTACTAAATGTTCATTCCTTTCCTTTTCTTTCTTCAGGCCATATAGGGGTACGTATGTGTCTCAGTCAGAACCTGGTGCCTACATCACCCACAATGCAACATAGTGACATCACTGTAGGCAGTTTATCAGATTACATGCAGCTTCCTCTGGAGCCACAAAAGGCTTTACGCTTCTCTTTTTCACATACGCAGTCACGCTCCCTAAGACCTGTAAACACACTTTAATGTGTAAAATTGGTGGAGTTACCCTTTAACAATGTTTTCCTCAACAGTTTCCTTCGAAATGCATTTGCTGTTGTGAATTAGGTGCATGTAAACAAACGGAGAGAGAGTTGTAATGACAGTGTTAACATTCTGGCACTCGGCCTAAAATGTGAAAACGCTCAAAAAGCGAGTTAAAAAATGAGATGAAAAGAGCTCCGGGTGAGTTATGAGCTGCGTCCCCGGCTGCATGGCCTGCTTGTGGTGAAAAAGAGCCATGATGGAAAATATTTGAGGAAATGGCAAATGCTTAATGGGCCAGCACTTGATGTTGAATTCCATAGTCTAATGTGTCTCAGTCAGGCATAAGAGCAAGTGTTGTACGCGTGCCAGCAAACAGGCTGGAGGTTCAGGTCACTGAGAGGACCCGTCCGGACTTAGATGGATAGATTCTCACTGCACGCAGCTGAACGTGGCTGTTTACTTTCTGTCTTTGCATCATTTCAAACGATTCTGAAAGGGCGTCTCATTTAATCTCCATACTTCTGTGAGTTAAATCCTGACTGTAGACCGGCAAGGCCTCAGTAGATCATTTGCGAAAACCTTGTCCAACCTGGACTGACCTGCAAAGCTTCACACTCTCTGAACTAAACTCACAAAAACAGCACGGTGCAGTCAAACTCTTAAAACTGTCTCCCAAACTTCCAAGAATGTCGGTTCAGCACCGTGTTCCTTAAGTATTAACGGTGATATGTTCAAACACGTATCAGATGTCACTCTCCAGAGTCAGACCCCCTTATCCCCCTCCCGCCTCTTTCACTCAGAGACCCTACTCCCCCTCCTCACCTTCCCAATTTCCCAACATTCCTGGGCCGTGCCCCATCAGTCAAAGGGCCAATTCATGGGGTTAATGCAGCAGCGAGTGCAGACAGGGCTTTGAGACAGGATGTTTGGCTGATACCTTGCTCTGCTTAGGCAAACAAGCCACCAAAATATGATTACTGAGGGCAGAGAGGGAGCAGTCTTCTTGTCTTACTTCAGTGCATCTAGGCCGCACTAATGTCCACTAAGTATCATTGCTTTACTTGTTTCCACATGTTCAAAAGCCAGAGCCTAATGACAACAAGGTGGACGAATGTTTGACATGTACAATGATGTCAGATGGTAAAAGCTTGCAGGAACATCACTTAGTTTTTGGCATTGTCTCTTGAACCCCTAAAATAAAAATATACATCGCAGAGTGAAACGCTGGTGAAAACAAGAGTGAACGTGCACTTTGTGTAAGCTAGAAGAGCTTTGAGGCTGTAATGCTCATTGCACGACATAGTGTTGCATAAATCAAAAGGGTTTATCACTGGTACAGTCGACATTTTATGACAGAACTGAGTTTATCATCAGAGTTAGAATTAGCCTAATTGCAGACAGACTCCAAATATAAGCAGTCATTAGAGGGAAAGGGGGAGAAATGTGGAATTTCTGACATGTATAGCACAAGATATAAGTCAATGTAAATAAAGTCCAAGTTCATTATAAATTAGCTAAATCCCACTGTTTGTTAATAGGTAGGATGATTTAGCCTGCTAGCAAAGAACTATTAAAATGTTAAACAAGGAAACATTGCAGATTTGTTACTTTTTCATTTATATGGGGCGCTAACCTGCCATATTATAACATGTGGAAACCAACCAGTGTTAGTCCAGTTAGATTTAGCAAATAGGCTATCATAAAGCATGTAATTATGCTAATGTTAACATATGCTAACAGATGGTGTTTACATATTGACTAACCTGCAAATGAAGAACTATTAAAATGTCGGGGAAGTCGTTTAAATGGTGTGACATTGCTAAAGTGCTAACCTGCTGTTAGGTAAGTTGGCTTTTGTGAGATTTAACACATTATTTTTTAGCATGCTAGTATGCTAATGCAAGCATATGTCTATATATGGTGTGTTCCTCTGAAATCAGATTTCTTAGATGCACTTCACCAACCCTGACCTCAAAATCCTAGATGGCTGCTCCACATACCAACAGCTGTGAAAGCCAGAAAAACACAGTTTATTAGCACTTCTGTCATATTTGTGTCTCATTATATCAGTCTCACACACAGTACAGTCCAACTTCCAGCTATGAAGATGTTGTTTCGGTGTTTGTAACCTGTCAAAAACTGGTTTTCCAATTTGTTGTTCTAGAACACGGTCAACTCCCAACTCAGACTTCTGAGGAATATGGGACGGCCAACAGAGTCACCATGCAGGTCTGGCATGCAAAATGGTTTTACAGCTAGCATGTTTGTTTAACATCGTAATTTTTAGCATGCTAACTTAACTTGCTAATCAGATTGAACTGCCATTGATTTCTGTTTGGCAAGAAATGTATTTAATAGCCTACAGCTGAGGTTGACAGGAACTAACACTTTCTCTGGGATTGAATTTTAATTTATTTGAGTTATAAAAAATAAACAAATTTTAAGTTTATATTGACTTCGTCTGTTTGTGAAATTATAATAGAACGCTGGTGCAACTAAACACAAACAAATTTGCCGTGTTCTAGCTGATAATAACAATAATATTTGCGTAATACCAAATACTGTGATTTCATTACAGCGTGACATTTTCTGAGATGGTTATCAAACCATCAACATCTCACACCGCTGTCACGAAATCAAATCGGCTCACGAACGTCAGTAACAATTTCATGACCAAGTGATTGACTTAGTTATTTGTCTGTTGTCAAAGAAAGAGATTATTAAGCAGAAAGAGGAAAATGCAGAAGTGCAAATAGTCCAAATAATGTGCAGTTAGAAAAAAAGCCACACACGCTTTGTCAGATATATTATACAGCAGACTCTCTTTTTTATCTTGAAGTTATGGAGCAATTATGAAGGAAAAACAGCAGAACTTTGTCTCCCCTCCAACAAATCGCGTGATTTGTGAATGTGTGCGTGTGTGTATGTGTGTTTCTGCCCTGATAGAACCCCTATGTGAGTACTCTGAGACGATCTTATCACTGAGTCAGACAGAAATTCCTCCCTCTCTGTCTCCCTATCACACACACACACAAACACACACACACACACACACACACATGCACGCACGCACGCACACACAGACACACACACACGCACACTGACAAGAAGCAGCTGAATGACACGAGTCACACAGGGATGGTCCGTGCAGATATAAGCCTACTAAACTTCCAGTAGACGTTTCCCTCTTTTCAAAGCGGGGGCTGTTTGCTGCGGTTTAAAGGGAACGTTAACTGATCGAATGATAAAAGAGGCCAGGGCAAAGGTATGTATGGACCACACCCTGCCGCAGACTGCTTTTTTCTATAAGCTCGGGCACACAGTCGGTTTGAAAAGAGTAAAAACAAAGATGCTGAAGTGCTGGAGAACATGTTCAATGCTTGTATTTGTTCTAAAGAAAACATCAGAAGCTTTAGATGAGCTGCCAGAGGATCACCTGCACAAAACAAGATTCATTTACCCTCTTTAAAGGTCTCACCAACATCAATGGTTTTGTTTGAGCTCCAGACAATTCTTTGATACGAGCTTCATGTTCAGCTTATTTCCTGTTCTTACACCAGCTTTAGCTCAAAGTAGAAGAAGCCTGACAACCTGCAGAAGTTAACAACAAAAGCTACATGCAGATTTCTTGGCTGCCTCTGTTCTGCTTTCCTACTCGTGCTCTTGGCCTGAGATCCAGCTCTTGGCTCCAGCGTTCTGGTGTGGGGGGCAGGGGATCAGACCACACACACACACACACACACACACACACACACACACACACACACACACACACACACACACACACACACACACACAGAGAGAGTCACCCAAACACTGCACACACCACATCGTGTATGAAAACCGATCTATTTCCACTCGTTTCACCAGGCAGACAATAGGAGGCCGCCTCTCTCACGACTCAGCTTGAACATGGCTTAAAATCACACCATAAAACTTGACTTCTGATTGATGGGGAACCTCGACAGAACAGACTCTGGGTGACTTTTTTAACACAGCTTCCACAAACAACACCTTTTCTAGTTATTTAGTCAGGGAAAGTGATTGAGATGTACATTTGACAGTAGGCAGGGTGCAACTAACAAATATTTTACTCATCGGTTAATCTGCTGATTATGTTTACAAATAATCAATAAACTGCCAAAAGAAATAAGAAAAAATCTTGTTAAAATGTCTTTAAACTGCTTATTTTGTCAACTGACAGTCAACAACCAGTTACAACTCTTAAACTATTGGCATAAATAACACAGAAGTAAATCACATTTAAGTAAAAAAACTGTGGAAATCATGACAGAAACTATGAATTGATAATTGAAACAGTAAATTGAAACAGTAAAGGCAATAGTGTTCTTTCAGTCGACTATGTGATTAATCGATTAATGCAGCTCAAACTGCTGCTGTTGTTGACACTCTTATTGAGAGAGTGTGTGGGGGACATATTGATTAGCTGTCAACTATCAAATTAATCACAAGCTATGGTGGTAATCGATAAATGGTTTGAGAATTCTTTTAAGAAGAAAAGGTCAAAATTCTCTGATTCCAGCTTTTTAAACGTGGATCTTTCACTCCTCTAGGACAGTGAACGGAATTATTTTGGGTTGTGGGCAAAACAGGAGATGTGAGGATGTCATCTCGGGCTTTATCACCATTGAAATTGTATAAACCAAACAACTTATTGATTAATCAAGAAAGAAGTCAAGTGATTAAACAAAATTCTCTTCCTGACACTGAGGATAAATCTTTGAAACAGTTTAAAAACCTTCCTGTTCTGAAAAAAAGCCCAGAAAGTAGAATCTAAGAAACTAAAGCATCTTGTTTGTGCTCAAATTGTTCCAAGAGCAGTGAGGTGTCCATCGGGAGGAACCAGAACCCTCACTGTTGCTAAACATGGAAAACAAACATAACATCAGAATAAGTGACTCCAACTTTAAATATCAGCTTTAACAACAAGGCTCAGGCTAATTCCTGGACACATGACGGGAAAGCGACCCCAGAGAGAGCCTCACTGGGGTCCTGCTGACTCCTCAGACAGCTCCGTGATGCCGTGACTACACTAAACAGACTTCATAGGTGCCCATTCGCCTTTCAACACCGTCCACAAGTGAGCCCGGGGAGGCTTGATCGAGTGGGTTTGTGGGTTTCTTCTAACGCTACAAGGACCTCTCCAGCCGACCCCAGCACGTAAACAAATAAAGCTCCAGTTTCATCATCTAGAGGGGGCTGTTTCCTGTCCAAACGCAGCCCTCAGCCTGCACACCGCCCCCCCTCCTTTCCACATATACACACACAAAACTCTACACCTCCGCCTCATCAGAGCCGCTCAGCTCCCCCGCCCCCAAAATGCCAGCCTCTTTCCACTGCTCAATTGCCGAGAGGAATGGAGGGATTTGAGGGAAGAAAGAGGGAAAGAGGGGGATGGGTGGCTGGAGAGGAAGAGGGGATTGGGAGTATGCACGGGGATCTTATTGCAGCTTCATCCCACTGAAATATTTTGCTGTGTAGAAAAGTAAAGGGGAGAGAGAGAGAGAGAGAGGCAGAAAGGCTACACTGCTGGGGCATCGAGATAGCCAGAGACCCCGGACCCCCACCGGGCCCTCCGTGCCTCCCTGACAATAGGAGCTTTATGCAGGGGAGTGTTTGGTTGTCTTAACAGGCTTTGAAAAAAAGGAAGGAAAGCACAACGCAATAACACCAGCAAATGTAATTTACCCGTTCGTGTAAACAGTCAGAGAGGATGCATGCTCGGTGTGTTTGCATGCACACACACACACACACACACAAACACACACAACGCAAAAACTTTTTCCAGCTGTGCTTCCAAAACATATTTCTGCACCGTGACACACACATCTGTCCGGTCACAGCGCTGGTGTGTCTGCAGTAACGGTGCTCGGGTCTCACCTGTGTAGTCTCTTGGCGTGATGTGAGGCGGACTGGAGGGGAACGGGGGCACAGGTTCAGTGTTAGACAGACTTGAGTCTAGGAGAGGAAGAGGAAGCACAAGACGAGGAGTGAGAACCAGATTATCAGTCGTTTATCAAGCATGATATAAGACTCTCCCTTAAATATTCTCTGGTGAGAGCTTCTTAGAGGAAGCAAGAAAGAAAGTTGATCGTCGAGTCTCATTCTGAGGACACTTCGAACGTTGGTATTCAACGAGGTCAGAATGGAACTAAACAATCAACTATCTCTCTCCAGAATCCCTTCCTTCAAGTGTGAGGATTTGCTGGTATAAACATTTTGGGTTTACGGCTAGGAAAAAAAAAGCTAAGCTATTTTAACCTAAATACAGTCGGTCAGAGTGAAGAGCAGACACAAACAGAGCCCGCCTTCTTTCAAACTCTAGATGTCACGCTCATCAAGAGGTAAAAAGGAGAACAGGTGAAGTCGGCAGCTTTTCAAAGATAATCTGTTTCCAGTTTAAAAAAAATAACAGTGATGACATCCTCCATGTCTTTCATTGGTTTGTAATGTGGTGGACATCTTTTCCAAACTCACCCAGTGGCTTGTGTTCGTCTGAACGGGACAGAGAGTACGGGGGAGGAGGTGAATCTGGAAACACAACAAACAATTCCAGTTAACTTGGCGGCTGTCTGGTCTTAAACCTGAACTATCAACTGTGAAATGAAACGACTGAACGCTAAATCTTATACAACGGTTGCTACCACAGCACACGTTCAGAAAATGCCTACAGTTGTCATAGTTTGTCTGTTTTATTGTCTGCATTTTATTCACTGTGTCACGAACAAGTGCTCATCCCACGTGGACTTTTAGGACAGACGACATGTTTAACTTCCTACATTAAATTCCAAACAAATAATTGAGTTTTCTGCCACAAAAACAATTTTCTTCCTGAAATACAGCTCATGTTAATCACAATTATCTATCAAGAAGACCTCACGGTCAGCTGTTCAATCATCAAGTGATTAAAACAGAAACATAAAATGTGCATATATCGATCTCTTACTGCTGATCTCAGGACTGTATTTAAGTATTTGTGAGGTACTTTAGTATCCATAATTTCCACTACTTTCTGTATAAAATAAGAATTTAAAAGTTCAGACTACTCTGTGCAATATCAACTTTAATGAGAAAGTTGAATCAAAAGAAGGAAATATTATTAAGATATAAATCTTAACTATAAATGTCAAATTGTTGTAATGGATTATACAACTCGAAGTGACAATATAAAGAATAGAATACTTCTTATGAGTGATGGAATGTAAGTACAAGTACTTTTTTTAAGTACTTTACTTGAGTATTTCCATTTTCTGCTATTTTATACTGCCACTTTACAAACCTTTGGAGCCAAATATTATACTTTTTTATTCCACTGCTACTTTATTTGATAACTTTGGTTACTAGCTACCTTGCAGATTACATGCTGCATCAGAGCCAAAGACGTGCTTTTTAAAAGTATTTATTTTTATCAGCCCATTGATTAAAAAGACTCTTATTCAGGTAATGAATATAGAAGATACTGTCGACCCATAAATACATGTAAACATATGTTTAATTGACTTTCTCTTGTAATTTAGACACACTCATATGAGTGACTTTCAGTTTCACCAAGTTAATATTTTAACAAGATATCTTTACATTCCTGCTTCAGACTGTGTTTCATGAGATATGTTCATAATTTGGGATTGTACCAAGTATTTACTCTAAAACCTTATGACTGCATAACTGTCAACATGTAGACTTTGTTTTGAACTTGTAAAATCCAACATCATAACTCACATCCAAGTATTTCATTCCAAACACTGGATCTGTCTTTTCTAGTCGAGCGGCTCGATACTCAAAGAGTTTGCCTTCCATCTTTATTTAGTTTTAACAGGCATTTTCACCCTCACAGGCGCTCAGGGTGACTTCTGTGTGGAAGCTGAAAGCTGTGAGCTGTTCTGCTGCTGTTCCTTCAGTCCAAAGTGGACATGGGTTTGTGGCTGCGGCCCCTTTAAGAGCGGAGCCAGTAATTGCCGGAGTCCTCAGTCAGTCAGATACCCAGCGAGTCAGTCTGGCGCCAGCACTATGCAAACTGTATATTATCGGCACTCCTTCACCTAAATAACAAGAGGAGGACCTCCTTGTCAGAGAAAAAAGAGCCTAAGTGCAACTCGAGAGCGACCTTCAATTGGATGATGTGGGAAGCAGCGAAGTTTGTGCGCACATTGAAATAAGTGTGTAATGCGTTTGGAATGTGGAGAGGAAATCAAAGTAATGGTTGAACAAAGTAAAAGGCGAGTTATGAAAATAAAACTGGAGGGCAGGCAGTAAAACTAGAGTGTCGGTGACATTTGTTCCCAGCAGGCTCAAGTTGATGTGTTTACGCCTGCAAATGTTGAAATGATGACTTCAGCAGTAACAATCGAAGAAAAAGGATGATTTAATGGGTGTTTTCCTCTTTTTAAGACACTTTCATCAACAATGCATTCTCCCTGAGCTCAGGCCTCAGGCAGACAACACTCCGGTTTATTGGAAATCCCCATTTTTCATGATATATCAATATATATGATGCGTAAAGTGATTAAATTAATGAGATAGATTTTCGTCTCTGGGCCCTGCACCTGACCTCAGACCTGAAGATGTGTGATGCTCGTCATTTATTAACTGCTGTCATTGTTGATCATTTGCAAGTTGAGAGATCTGACGAGAGAAGGTTCCTCTCCACTGGTGCGGTCCTTACCTGGCCCACATAAGCGGCTGCAGTGATAGGGGTTGCAGCACACCTTTGCGCTGTCCACTGCGCCGAAGCTCTGGCAGTGGCTCAGCGTTTTGAGCCTGGCTGACGGCGGCAGGTCGCTCCAGCGGTACATCTTGCACAGGAGATACTGTGGAGAGACGTGATGAGCCCCGAGCCGCAGCTCAGTGCCCGGCACCATGACGCACTCGCTGGACATCCCTCCTTTGGTCTCCACAGCCTTCACCAAGGCGTCCAGACATCTCTCCTTGAGTCTTTTCAGAAAAGCGTGAGCAGTGCTCGCCAGTTCCTCCTCCAGCCCGGCATGCCTCGGTGCGCACTGAGGGCCCCCTCCGTCTTTTCTCGTGGCCCAATAGGCGCTCCGAGGTCTGAGATCCCATTCCCCAAACAAACAACACGTCACCGTTCTACTGTCGCCCTCCTGTCCCCGCCGGGAGCCTCTGTGCTCCGGGACGCACATGGCACCCCGGTCATCGTCCGGCTGCTCCTCTTCCTCCCTCTCCGCGCTCTCCGTCAGGTCTCCAGCCTCCCCTGCGAGTCCCGGAGCCGGGTCAGTGTGTGTCACCGACCGCTGCTCGTGCCTGTGGAGCTTTCCTGAGTGTCTGCCGCACGGACCGTTCCGTCCTCCCTCACCTCGTCTGCTTCCATCCCGCCCGTCGCTCTCGGTGACCAGACGGCTTCTCCAGAGTCGCCGAACAAGACCTGAGCGTTTCGACTTGAACATACGACAACCTAGACAGTTTTGGATGCGTCCTGTCGGTCCCGTCCGGGTCCCGGGAGATGCCACATCGATTTACACTCGTCGCGCAAGACCGGGGGTTTGTGCACGGTGCGCGCAACATGCGCAGCCGGTGGTCACCGTCGTCTGGCTCTCCCGCAGCATTAGAAAGAAATATTCAATCATGCGCTGCGTTAAACATCACTGAGCGTCTGAAGAAGGAGAAGGCTGACCTGCTGTCGCCAACTCAATTAAGCCACAACTTTTGCCACTAAGCCTTCAGCTCCCCCAACACTCCGGAGATCCCGCACAGAGCCCGCAAACCATAGTTAGGAGCAGTATCAGTTTACATTAACGCGAACAGCATCAGGAACATACATCCGAAAGTTTTCCCAGAGTTTCTCCTTCAGCTCCGTGAACCCCCTGATCCGTAAAATCCCTCCTTCACCCCGAGATAAATCCTGAAAGATCCCGATGATTTTCTGCCGCTGAGGTTGGAGGCAGTAATCCCGCTGCAGAGTCCCGGGGCAGAGCAGAGGTGGTCGGGGACTCCGGTGCCAAACTCCGGGACGGATTCCGTGCTGAGAAGTTGTTTTAAAGAGAGCTGGAATTACTCCACTCTCCACTCCCCTACACACACGCAGGCGCGCGCGCGCACACACACACACACACACACACACACACACACACACACGCACACACACACACAAGCAGAGTCAAGGCAGAAAGGACACAACCGGGCTTGCGCGACTAAGACTTTCGAAATAAAACCCATATAGAGAAAATAATCTGCAAGTGTTTGATAACAAAACGTGTCAAAAATTGAAATAAATGGTTGTTTTTTCTTCTCTTTTGTGAATTGTGTATTAAAGTACATATACTAAAAAGGCTGTCGATGCTTGAAGGGGCACTGTGTAGTTTTAGAGAAGCATCAACACATTTTGAATTTTGATATTTGCAATGTTAATGATACAATAATACAAACTCAGACATATATATGTGTTCCATAAGTGAATAAACAAGCTGATCTCAGAGGAAAATAAGTTCCTCAGGAACACTGCTGGAAGCCAGAAAGGTGGCAGGGTCCGCCACATATACACAAAGTCAAACAGTATAAATTGTGTTTTCCTCTAAGGTATTCAACAAATCTATAATTTCCTGGGAAGGTGGCCTATGTTTCAATATATGTATTTATTTCACTGATTATGGAAATAGTTGCTGCTTTAGAAAACAACTTATTTTCAAACCATTTACGTTTTAATTTTATATTTTACTTATATATGAATCTACCAATCTACAGTAGCCTAAAAGACTCAAAAGAATAAATCAGCCATTAATTCCTTATTATTGTTTGTATTCATTATTTTCATTATCACTTTCGAGAAACCATCATCTAAAAAAAATTCTACGGTGGCCCTCAGGGTCAAAACACAACGACTTTCCATAACATAAAACGTTTGTTGAGATGTTGTCTTGTTTTGACTCTCAGAGCCACCGTAGTTGTCACAGAGAACAGTGAAAAAAGTGGAAAAAACATTGAATCTTTTAGAAATTAAACATTATGCTTTTATTTTGAAACCAGGATCCCTGAGCGTCCCGTATAATGCTGTCTGTACTGACTCTACCCCCCTCTCTCTCGCTCTCTCTCTCTCTCTCTCCCTTCCTCTCTCTCTCTCTCTCTCTC